>VSMD01110130.1:0-221387 GCA_008750895.1 Mirza zaza
CTCAAACTCCTGGGCTCAAGCAATCCTCCTGCCTCAGCCTCCCGAGTAGCTGGGACTACAGGCATGCGCCACCATGCCCAGCTAATTTTATATATATATATATATATATATATATATATATATATATATGTGTGTGTGTGTGTGTGTGTGTGTGTGTGTATATATATATATATATATTAGTTGGCCAATTAATTTCTTTTTTATTTTTTATAGTAGAGACAGGGTCTTTCTCAGGCTGGTTTTGAACTCCTGACCTTGAGCAATCCGCCCGCCTCGGCCTCCCAGAGTGCTAGGATTACAGGCGTGAGCCACCGCGCCGGGCCTAGATTACTTCTTGATTGGTCCAGCTAATATTGGTCACATTCCTGGACCAGTCAGTTGAACCATGGTGTAGGATCATGTATGAACATGGCGGCTCCTGCCACTTCCATGTCCATGGATGGGTCTTGGGGAAAAGGGTTTTAGAGTAGCAGGGGAAAGCTAGGGAGAGAGGCCAAATATGGATCTACTATAATTATGTTTTTGTATTTTCAATACTAAAATAGAGAAAGTGATAAAATTAGAAGCCATAGAATAGTATGACCCTTGAGGATAAGAGGTGAAAAGTGAGAGCCCTTCATGAGACAGGGGCTGAGTTACGATGTCCACAGTTAGTGGTAAGCCTCTGTGAAGAATCTTTACTATTAAAAGGCCTAAAGATTTGTAGATTTCTTCCCCCTAATCCCCAAAACAACCAATTTATACTGAAGAACCAGAGAGTGTAGTATGTTTCTTCTGAGTTACATTAAATCTTTCTCTTTTCAGTCGGTCACTCAGATGCTTATGGCTTACCTGTCACGCCTTTCAGCTATTGCTGGCAACAAGATCAATTGTGGGCCTGCCCTTACCTGGATGGAGGTATAACCTACTTCACCTTTAATGAAAGTGTATTTTTAAATTATCTACTTCTAATTTTAATATTAATTTTGATAGGTATTGAGTTTCAGCAATCAAAGAAATAGAGTATATCTTCTGGGGAAGATATGGAAAATCATTTTCCTCTCAAATCTTCCTTTAGTAATACAGGAAACTAATTTTTATACATTACATATTTTTATGAATCTCAACGATACCTGTTGTTTTAGTGTTTAGTATATTAATGTGTACCTTTAACAAAGTATACATATATTTTTTCAATTAACTTAATAATTTCAATTATTTACGAATAAGAGAAAACCCTTTAAAGGGTCCTATTTAAGTATCGAGTGAAACATTGTCTAGTAAATATATTAAATATTTTTAATTTTCGTATATAGAGTTATATTATTTTCTCTTTCTAGTAGAAAGTGGGAAGGCCAAGGTGGAAAGTGGAAAAGAATGTAAACTATGAGTCAGGCCAGCTTGCATTGAGATCTTAGCCTTTACATTACTGGCCATGTGATCCTGGAAAACTTATTTACTGTCTGATAAATTATACAGTATCTTTCAACATCAGCATTTTCACCTTTAAATGATGATAAGTATCTTTTAGAGTTATGAGGATTAAATTTAGTCATATGTGTTATATGCACAGCACAGTGACTGGCATATATTAACTACCCAATAAATGGTAGTTTCGTTTTTTTTTTTTTAAAGACTCCTTGGGTTATTGTCTCTCTAAATTAAATTGAATTGTCTTTTATGGATAGTCAAAGAAAAGAAATATTTGCAAGCCCTTTGTCTTTAATCATCTCATAGTACAGTTTTTTTGTTACAGATTGATAATAAGGGAAATCACCTTTTAGTTCATGAGGAATCCTCCATTAACACCCCTGCTGTTGGTGCTGCCCATGTTATCAAGAGGTACACTGCTCGAGCCCCAGATGAATTGACCTTAGAGGTAAATAACCAAAGAGTTCTATTTGTTAATTGGTCCCTGCTATTGTTCCAGTCTCATCTTTAACTGTTTTAATCATTTCTTTAATTAAAAAAAAATAAAAGCACCAGATTTTTCCATAGTCCTTTATCTTTCACCCTGGAATGTCCTCTATTTTTGTTTAAATGATTATATTCATCCTTGAAAACTGAGCATAAACATATCCCATTTCTTCTAGGAAGTCGTCCTTGATCTCCCTCTCCTCACTTCATACAAACACATATTCCCCCAAAACATGGATTGAATGTCATTCTGAACTGTTCTCATGGCTTATCTCTGACATATTACTTATTACATTTAATTATGACTGTTCTCCTATTTATCTCAGTGAGTTTCTTGAAAGCAAGGTCTGTTTCTTTTTTGTTTTTGTGTTTTTAGTACCTAAAAATGATACTTTTTAAAAAATATTTGTTGAAAGATTGAGTTAAAGAACAGATGAAAGGTGAAATGAATATTTCTTGCTATCAAGTACAAAAGTAAGGGAATTAAGTTTCTTCCTCTAAAAATATGTATTGGCTGAAGAGAGAAAAAAATGCTGACAGTTACTTAATTTAAGAAATAACAATATAAATTTTTACTGTATAGAATCTGACCTGTTCTCAAACTAAACTTTTAGGTTCTGTAGAAAAAGAAAGGTAGGTCTTGAATGATGCTGTGTATTAACAAATATGGCTTTGTGAAAATCTCTTATTCATGTCTTGAAAGATCAGTTGTGAATAAGCAAAGAGAAATGCCTAAAGTGTTATAGTGTATGTTAGTAACATTGCTCTGAAGTACTTAACTGTTTTGTCATAGATATCAGCACTTATTTTAATTGAAGAATATAACTTCTATTGAATATATTATTAAAACTATTGTAATTTTTATATTTATGAATTTGTACAAGTTTATATAAACTCATATAGTTTGTCTTTTGCAGTGAAGAAAATTAGTTCTTAAGTGGAAATGTTCTGTTGTACCATCTACTGAAAGAAGGGTAGTTGTCATCAAATTTTACACTTACTAAGAATACTCGTCTTAGGCCTTTTTCTATATGATTAAATAAAATAGATATGTCAAGAGCTCAGTACAGTGCTTGGCACATGGTAAGCACTCACTGAATATAGTATTAATAGAAGCTGTTGTTACTCTAAATGCGATATTTAAAACTTTTGTAAGTGAATCTGATCACTTACAGTGACAGCAGTAACAGTATTTTAACAGAATTGATAATGATACGATGCCTAACATTAAAAAATCTTATGCTGTAAATCTGGCTTTCTGAAGTGACTGCACATGTGATAATTGGATTACAGTCTTTGTGCTGCTTAACTTTTTGTACATCTGTTCTTAACAAATGGTAAAATTATTAAATTATTTTTTAAAAGAAATAGTATGTTTTTCTACAAATTATCAGCCACAAAACAGTCATTTACCCTTTTGTAGTTGAGATTTAAATTCTAGATATAACAGTTGGTTTAAAATTTAACTAAAACCGTTTAAAATTTTGATTCTCCTAGGTGGGAGACATTGTTTCTGTCATTGACATGCCCCCAAAAGTGTTAAGCACGTGGTGGAGAGGCAAACATGGATTTCAGGTAGGCAACAAAAAATTAGGTGTGGAAGAGTTTAAAGAACAATTTTCTTTGTTTCAGTAATACTTCTGTTTACAAGATGCATTGGCAGTGGACTTTCTGTCTGCAATGACAGAAAAATGTAGATGATGATAATGATATTAGACTTGGATTCCCTTTTCTAGTCACTATGGTGGTGGTTTTTTATCTTGTTATTCATCTTTAAATTGTAGTGTAACCAAAATGTTAATAGAGTCTCCAAGCTGATGATCACTTTTAGACTGTCAAGCCTGTCGCTGTGCCTTGCATTTAACATTGGTTTTCAATCATGATTCACATATATTTTCGCTCCAGAATTGTCAGTTTGATTAATATTTTTCTATTATAATGTACTGTAATTGTTAATGTAAACTTAGTATTAATTGTGGAACAACAGAATCTAAAGCAGTTTCATTTCTTTTTTCCATATGCAGTAGTCCTCCCCACCCCTTTTATGAGGTTTTGTTTTCCAAGGCTTCAGTGACCGAAGGTCAACCGCAGTCTAAAAACATTAAGTGAAAAATTCCAGAAATAAACAATTCATAAGTGTTAAATTGCATGCCATTCTGAGTAGCATGATGAAATCTCGCACTGTCTCATTTCGGACTTGAATCATCCTTTGTCCAGTGTGTCCATTATGTAGACGCCAACTGCCTGGTAGTCACTTAGTAGCCCTCCTAGTTACCAGATCGACCGTCGAGGTATTGCAGTGCTTGTGTTCAAGTAGCCATTATTTTACTTAATTGTTTTATTTCATTATTAGTTATTGTTAATCTTTTATTGTGCTGATTTATAATTAAACTTTATCATAGGTACGTATGCATAGGGAAAAACTAAGTATATTTAGGATTCAGTACTATTGCAATTTTAGGCATCCACTGGGGTCTTGGAACCCCTATGGAGAAGCGGGGATTGCTATATAGCTTAAAAAATTTGAGACCTGATAATGGCATCTTTTAGATTGACTTAGCACTAATTTCCATAGAATAGATGGGTTTTCTTTTATCTTTTAAAACCATCCATAGAGGAGCCTGTGAAAATGCCTTAAAATTAATGTCCTTAATATATAGTCTGTAGTTTTTTATGTTCAACTTAGAAAAGTGTTACTTAAATGCTACATAAATAACATGCACATGCTATATAGTTAGAAATTTGATAACTATTATATAAACATATCTGAACTTTAACTATATCTTTTTTTTTTTTTTGAGACAGAGTCTCACTCTGTTGCCTGGGCTAGAGTGCCGTGGCGTCAGCCTAGCTCACAACAACCTCAGACTCCTGGGCTCAAGCAATCCTTCTGCCTCAGCCTCCTGAGTAGCTGGGACTACAGGCATGCGCTACCATGCCTGGCTAATTTTTTCCATATATTTTTAGTTGGCCAATTAATTTTATTTCTATTTTTTTTACTAGAAATGGGGTCTCGCTCTTGCTCAGGCTGGTCTCAAACTCCTGACCTTGAGCGATCCTCCTGCCTCGGCCTCCCAGAGTGCTACGATTACAGGCGTGAGCCACTGTGCCCGGCCTACATCTTAAATAAAAACAATTATCAGCTTTTTATAAAATATATTTTATTAAAAAATAATAATATAATTTAAAACAGTACAGCATGGTGGTTAAGAGTGTGGATTCTCGTGCCACATTGTCTGGGTATCAATCCTGTGTTATCTTGGAAAAATCATATAACGCACTGTGCCTCGGTTTCCCCATTTGTAAAATGGGGATTGCAGGACTAAACTTTACCTCACAGGGTTGTCATGAAGATTAAATGTATAAAGATAAAAATGTAAAGTACTAAGACCAGGCCTGATGTATAATTTTTGATCAATAAATATCAATTCTCAAATGTAAATAATTGTTTTTTATTTTACAAATTTAATTTTATCCCTTTCTCTATTATAAAAACACCTATATCAATTTAATTTGGTGATTACATACAGAAAAATTATATTACAGCTTTCCTTCTTTGTACTATTGGGGTCCTCCTTCATCTGTGCTCTGATTTCTTAACCGCTATGAATAATAGGTGCTTTTCATTAAATATAAAACTAAAAAGAAGACTGGAATTATCTATTTTCCTATTAAAGGGTCAATTCTCCTTGTTAATGGAAATGACCTATAGACCTCAGGCTTTCAAATATAACCAAAAATCAAATTTGGCTTTGAAGTGAAAGGTATGTTTTGGTCTTGCCACTACTAACTTTCTTATATAACTTTAGAAAGTCATTTGCTTTCTTTGGCCTTCAGTCTCTTTCTAAAATCAGAGGGTTCCACTTATAACCTCTCTATTCCTTCTTGACATTTTAATTCTATGATTATAAAGATAGTAACAGATTTTCCCTTTATTTGTGTAAATATTTATTGAATACTTTATTCTAGGTATAGATTTATATTCTTAACTATTTTATTGAGACTCACACAAATTATCTAAACAAACTATTTTTTTCAAAGTTAATATAAGTTAACTAGTTTAAAACTAGTCAAAATTAATTTATTTCCAATCCAGTTATTTAAAAAAAATAAATTTTTTAACTTCAAGGATTAATTTGAAATTGATAATGAAAAATAGCATGGAAAATGCTGTTTTCCATCTTGATTGGTCTTAGAAAGGCAGCCGAATCTCCGTAAGTGATGTTGGAGTGTGCCTGTGAGTAGAGGAGTTGGTGTGTTTGTGTTTGTGTGGGGGCAGTGGGGTCCATGCAGCCAGGAATAAATCTTTAAATGACTGTCAAAACATTTTTTTAAAAAGGGCTCCAGTATTTTAAGGGAAGTTCACACAGTTGACCATTCCTTGTCCCTACACACAAGTCCATTTGTAAGAGTGCACATGGTTAATTGCCAGGAAAGTGTGAAAGGGGAGAGGTGTTGAGCATCTGTTAGCTGCAAAGTACATCTCAGCACTTCACATGCAGTGTTTTCTTTAATTTAATTTCACAAACTTCTAGGTAGATATTATGCCCATTTTTATAGAAAGAAGAGTTTTTGAGAAGACAGCCAGGATGCTAAATCAGTAAGTTACTGGAATAGGGACTCAAATCCAGGTCTGCTGTGGATTGCCTAAAGAGCACTAAACACAATTTCTACATTCACTCTCAGATTATTAACTTTCTCTGCCACAGTTTTCTATACTATAGAAAGGAACATCTTTCCTTCCCAACTAGCAAGGAATGTAGTAAAGATTAACCAACTGTGGACTGCAAAGTGACCATGTTTACTGGTAGAAACATAGCTGTTACTGTGTGTTATGTTTTTATGTGATGATTAATAAATTGTTTGCCAGGGAAAAACTATTTAGGCTCCTCATGATGTTCCCTACCCTTCTTAGGCATTTTTGAATTATAAGCATGTGCCCCTCTGAGATACTCTATTGAGAGAGGAAGATAATCAGAATTGTCCATATATATGATAAGTGTAAATCAGAGCTCTTTTTTTTTTTGATAATCTCGCTCTTTTGCCCAGGCTAGGTTGCAGTGGCATCACAGCAACCTCAAACTCCTGGGCTCAAGTGATCCTCCTGCCTGAGCTTCCCGAGTAGCTGAGACTGCAGGCATGCGCCACCATGCCCGGCTAATTTTTTCTGTTTTTAGTAGAGACAGGTCTCGCTCTTGCTCAGGCTGGTCTCGAATTCCTGAGCTCAAGTGATCCTGCCACCTCGACCTCCCAGAGTGCTAGGATTATAGGTGTGAGCCACCGCGCCCAGCCCCAGAGCTCTTTTTATATCCTGATTTTCCAATTCGAAATAACTGGAATAATATCTTAGTCCAGTAGTTTTTATACTTTTTTTTTAACCCAGTGAAATTAATAATCAAATAGAATCTTGCACAGAATCTCCATATGAGAAAAGGTAACAGTGGAGCTGCCCTGATTGGTTCAAGTGAGGCACACTGGGCCTTGTTCCCCACAAAGCCTGCCTGGCTGGCTTTCCGAGGCCACCTACAACAACCCAGAGGGGTCTCAGTAGATCTGAAAACCACTGATTTATGTGCCACTGGACCTTCCTTTTTATAGTAGATATGTTATATCAAAGCTGTTCTAATATTTGAATTTTTAAAAGTCAGTTAATAGTCTAAAAGTTATTAGAGAAACATGTTCTTTATAAGGGCATTTTTATGTAACACCTTTTAGAAGGGTAATATTCAGATTTTAAAATTTCTCTATTGTAAATTATATATGAATTACTATACTTTGTGTATTCTGATAGGTGGGTGATACAAATTCAGAATACAAATATTCTTATATATTGTGTGTGTGTAAGAGAGATTTTTTTTTTCCTTTATTGGGCATGGCTATTTGTAAGGTTCATTTATTCTTTCATTTGTCTGTTAGGTTCTGTTAGCTTATTAGGGCTACCATACACAATAGCACAAACCTAGATATCTTGAAATAACAGAATTTATTTTCTCACAATTCTGGAAGCTAGATGTCAAAATGCCAGAGGTTTGGTTTCTTCTGAGGTCTTTCTCTCTCCTTGGCTTATAGAAGGCTACCTTCTCACTGTGTCTTTACATGGCCTCTGTGTTTGTGGTTTTCTGTGTCTCAGCCTCCTCCTCTTATAAGGACACTAGTCAGGTTAGATTAAGGCCCACCCATATGACCTTATTTGACCTTATTACCTCTGTAAAAGCCCTATCTCTAAATATACAGGTGATCTTTGAACAGCATGGGTTTGAATTGTGCAGGTTCAGTTATCTGTAGATTTTTTCAATTAATCTTGGATGGAAAACATAGTATTTGTGGGATGTAAAACCTGAATATACTGCTTTTAGAATATGCAAGTTCTGCAGCGCTGAGGCACTTGAGTATGTGCCAATATTGGTTTATGCGGGAGTCTTGGAATCAGTCCCGTGAGTATGCTGAGGGATGACTGTGGTCACATTCTGAGGTATTAGGGATTAGGAACTCAACGTATGAATTCTAGGGAGACACAATTCAGCACATAATAGGTACCAACAGTCCTGGTTGGAAAGGAGGGTTGGGCCACTTTTAAGGCCTGGCCTGAAGGCTCCTGGGGCACTCTCTGACACAGACTTGATAAAGAGCAGGGCCCTGCCTGAGCCAGACTGGTTCCGAGGCCAAGGGCAGGCAGGACTTGGAGGACTAGCAGATCTTAGTACTTTGTTCAGCATCACTCCAATGAGTGGGGAGGTTCAGGACTCACCAGGAGTCGCTGGGAGGTCTAGGAGAGCTTCCTGGAGGAGGTGACACAGGAGCGCAGTCTCGTGTGTGTCTCCAGATCCAGATGACCTGTTGATGCTTTTGTCAGTGGAACCAGTTAATCTAGCCAGGTATGGAACAGCATGCACCTTGGTGAGCTGGCTTGACTGCTTGACTGGCTCTGGTCACACGCGGACTCTGTAAACTGGGCTCTGTCAGCAGACCACAAAGGAGGAAGCACAGAGGTGCAGGCTGGCTTCCCTAGTAATACAGAGGAGACAAGAGGCTCATCTAGGCATTGGTATGGCCAAGAGAGTGGTTTTCTGGGGATTGTCATCATTTAGTGCAGATCACTCTCAGGAGAGCAAGAGAAGCGGGAGCAAGGATGTGGGCCATTGCTTCCTACAGGGGAGGCCGAGTCAGCTGAGACATCACGCTCTCGAGCCCTGCTGGGAAGCTTTCTGAAACATGTTGTCAGTGCCTGGGCTCTGTGTGTAGTATTTGCAGCTCTGCTCAGCTTGATGTGGACTCCACTTTTTCTTTTGTCAAGGTCATGTATGTTTGTTGTTTACTTTCTGGCCACCTGTCAGGGCATGACAGGTCTCAATGGAGGCCTTTCCTTAACTTAATATTGCTGTCAACTGGTGCTGTGTAGTTGCTGTGTTGTAACTTTGTTTTAATTTATTATTATTTAAAAAAATAATTTGATAGACTTGATTTTTAGTACAGTTATAGGTTTGCAAAATGATTGAGCAGATAGTTCACAGGTTGATATAATACCCTCCCCTCAGTTTCCCCGTCATTCACATCTTGTTTTATAGTACATAGAACCGAAGCAGCAAAATGCTGATCATTACAAACAATCAGCTGATTAGCTGAGTTTACCTACAGCATGAGTAAGCGCTGTTTGTAGAAGAGTGAGCTGAGGAAAACCTGGACTAGAATCACATAGATAAAAATAGTCTCAAGTGCTACCCCACAACTATTGAAACGATTTTGAGGCTTGCTTTTTGCTATAACTGATGAACCAATATTGATATGCTGTTATTAACTAACACACATCTTTTACAATAGGTTCACTCTTGGTATTATACATTTGATGGGTTTTGGCATATGCATGACAGGAATCCACCATTACAGTTTCATACTGAACAGTTTCACCACCTTAAAAATCTGTGCTTCACATGTTCATACCCCTTACCCCCAAGTCCTGCATAACCACTGATGTTATACTGTCTCCATGGTTTTCCCTTTTCCAAAATATCATATAATTATACTCATATAGTCTGTAGCCTTTTCAGATTGTCTTATTTTACTTAGCAATATGCTTTTAAGATTCCTCCATGTCTTTCCATGACTTGATAGCTCCTTTTTTATCACTATCTATTAATAATATTTGGTGTTTTAGATGTACCACAGTTCATTCATTCACACACTGAAAGACATCTTGGTTGCTTCCATGTTTTTGTCAGTTATGAATAAAGCTGCTATACACATCTGTGCGCAGGTTTTTTGTGGACATAAGTTTTCAAATCCTTAGAGTAAGTACCAAGGAATGTGATTGCTAGATCCTATATTAAGAGTATGCTTAGTTAACCACTGCACTGTCTTCCAAAGTGGCTCATGTTGTGTTCTTACTAGCAATAAATGAGAGTTTCTGTTGTTCGGCAAACTCACCAGCATTTGATAATTATCAGTTTTAAAAAATTTTTAGCCATCCTAATAGGTGTTTAGTAGTCCAACAAATCTAGTCCAAGGAATAGCACTTACTGAATATACTTAAGGATGCTATACTGCTATCTTCATTATTTGGTTACCAATACCAATAATTCTTTTTACTCTCCCTTTCCTGCTGATTCTCAAACTTTAGTGTATGTAAGAATCACTGGGGAACCTGTTAACAATATCAAATCCCAGGGCCTAAGCCCCAACATTTTATTTTAGTACTTGTGGGGTAGGATGTGAAACTGACTCTGTATTTTTATCCATGTGTGCTATAGGTAAACTCTGCTGGTCATCTGGTGGTTGGTAAAGATCAGCATTGTGCTGAGTTCTATTCCGTGTAGAAATGTGTAAGTGCACCAGCCCAGACCATAATTTAGCTGTGGGAACAGAAGGATAAGTTCATCTATGTGTTTAAATTATACCATGACTCTCTTTCTTTTCTTAAACTTCTGGGAGTAGGAAGTGTGAAATTATATTAACTACAGTAATTTGAAATTCTAAAATCTGTGTTTTTTATTTGTCACCTAGGAAATATATTCAATCTTTTATCTTTTTTTTCTGAGGTGTTTCATCATATAATGTACTTCAGAAAAAAACAGAAAAACTCTGCCTTTTTTTTCTTTTTAAAAACTAACTGGCATTATTATCAGATTTGTATTCCTGTCTGTAGACTATTATTAGAAATGTGGGGTGAGGCCTGGAGAGCCTTGCTTTCTTAGGTAAAAGGCATTACACAAATATAACATGTATCTTTGAGGATTTTTTTGGCTAGTATAGTGTTTCTCAGAGCTTTATCTTGGGCTGACTAGCAACAGTGACCTGAGAAAAATGGTAAAACTAGATATTGATCCTCAGAATCTCAGGGGATGGAGTCAGGAGTCTGAATGTTAACAAGTTTCTCAGGAGATTATTATGCACAAAATGTCAATCAGCCTCCTGTTATTTATCCTGTGCACAAATAAAGGGAGCAGTAAAACACAGTTAAGCAATTGTTCTGTTCCTCCTCTCAGAAAAATCTCCCTTTGTAACATGTTTGGGATATCGTTCATCTACTGGATAAAATCACATTTAGAGAGTGACTGAATTTTAGACAGCTCATGTTCTGTTGGTTCTTCATAAGATGACCAAGAATCAGCTGTTTCAGTTTTTCATAGTTAGCCCAGAATGTTTTGTGTTTTTGTGCATAAATATCAGAGAAATGGTTCTTAGACAATAAAAATTTTCTTACCTCAAGGGTTTAATGTGATTCCAAATAATTTATTTTCAGAAAAATTTTCTTTATCCCAAAGGGCAGCTCTTCAGAAACCCTGGACCCTATAGTAGTTTAATGGAGGAAGGCAATTTATTTGCTTATATAAAACCATCATATTAATGTAATACCCTGGAATCCAAAGCTATACCTTTATATTACTCAAAATCGAATACTACAAAATATTTCCTCTCCTGTTAATTAATGGGAGAACATATTACGCTGTAAATTTTCATCTGTAATGTTACATAATTTCAAAAGGAGAGATTGTGTGGTACTGCATAAAAAGTATTTGCTAACATTTCTTGAGTACTTCTTATGTCTTCTGTTCAAATTGCTTTCCATTAAACTTTAATTCTCACAACTCTATGAAGAAGGTACCATTATTATCTCATTTTACAGATGAGGAAACTAAAGCATTGTAGGCTAAACAAATAGCCTATTGTTATTCTGCTGTCTAGTGCAGAGCTTAGATTGAAATCTAGGCATTTGGGACAAACAATAGATCGTAGCAGTAATTTAATGAATAGTAGTGACTCCTAAGTGTTTACTTGTATGAATCATAGATTTCTATAGTAGGAAAGCTGATAGTGGACCATCTGGTTCTAAACTGTCATTTTAAAATGATAGAAATCTGGAGACAAAAGAATTGAGATAAATTGTTCTGTTTTGCAAAGACAGTAAGTACATGATATAGCCAAGACCAGAACACAGGCATGATGAATTTTATACTTTTTCCCTGCCTTTGGATCACAGAAATGTGTAAATTTATTTTCTTTATTTGTTGCTGCTGTTTTTATTTTTCTTATTAGTGCCGTTAACAGTTGTCATCGATGCTTAGAGATAATTTGCTGCTTGATAACATTTTGTTAATTTATGACATCAGAATATGTATTACCAGGAGATGCTTAAATACACAGTTTCGTGGAAATTGTTGACAAAATAGCTTAGGGCAGTAGTTCTTAATGTCATCAAGCCCTATACCCTCTCTTTATTTCTAAAATCCCTTCTTATGATTCTGAAATGAAATTCACAAATAATATAACTACCTACATTAATATACAATTTCAAAAAAATCAATATAAATATTCATATATGAAGGAAAAATAAAAGGAAAGTAATTTATATATTTAAAATACATAATATATATTTAAATATAAATACTTGGGACAATTACTTGAGGACCTTGTTACTCTAAATGTAATCTACAGACCAGCAGCATTTAATACTAGTCATAAAATATAATAAAACACATTTATAATTGCATCAAAAATATGAAATACTTATGGATGTATCTGAAAAAAAGATGCAACTGATCTATATACAGAAAACTATAAAACAATGCTGAGAGAAATTAAAGATGACCCAAATAAGTGGGGAGATACACTGTGTTTATGGTTTGGAAGACTTTATATTGTTAAGATGTCATTTCTTCCCAAATTGATCTGAATCAAAATCCCAGCAAACTCTGTGTAGAAATTGACAAACAGATTAATTCATATGGAAATGCAGAGGACCTAGAACAGTCAAAACAAATTTGAAAAAGAACAAAGCTAGAGAACTAACAATAATTGAAAATTTATTATAAAGCTACAGTATCAATAGAGTGTAGTATTGGTGGAAAGATAGATTAGTAGATCATTGGAACACAAAAGTGTCCTAAAATAGATCCATATATACATGGACGACTGATCAACAAGATTCCAAAGTCAATTCAGTGAAGAAACATGGTCCATTTTACAAATGGCAGTGGAACAATTGGATATCATATATCTCCAAAATAACTTTATTTCTTGCACCATCTGCAAAATTAACTCAAAATGGACATATACCTAAATATAAATCATAAACTATAAAAATTCTAGGAGAAAACATATGGGAAAACTTTTGTGACTTTGGATTAGGCAAAGATTTCTTAAATGTAACATCAAAAGAAGAATTTGTAAAAATGATAAATTGAATTTCATCAAAATGTATAAATAAAATTTCTGCTCTTTGAAAGATGTTAAGAGAATAAAATACAAATCACAGATTGAGAGAAAATATTTCCAGTGATTATATCTGACAAAAGACTTACTGGGAATGGTGGTGTACCCTTGTAGTCTCAGCTACTCGGGAGGTTGAGGCAGGAGGATTACTTGAGATCAAGAGTTTGAGGCAGGCCAGGTGCGGTGGCTCAAGCCTGTAATCCTAGCTCTCTGGGAGGCCGAGGTGGGCGGATCATTTGAGCTCAGGAGTTCGAGACCAGCCTGAGCAAGAGTGAGACCCCATCTCTACTATAAATAGAAAGAAATTAATTGGCCAACTAATATATATATATAAAAAAAATTAGCCGGGCATGGTGGCACATGCCTGTAGTCCCAGCTACTTGGGAGGCTGAGGCAGCAGGATTGCTTGAGCCCAGGAGTTTGAGGTTGCTGTGAGCTAGGCTGACGCCACGGCACTCACTCTAGCCTGGGCAATAAAGTGAGACTCTGTCTCAAAAAAAAAAAAAAAAAAAAAAAAGAGTTTGAGGCTGCTGTGAGCTATGATGATACCACTGCACTCTAGCTGGGGCAACAGAGTGAGACTCTGTCTCAAACAGATTACAGAAACCAAAAATCTCTCAAAACATCAAACTTAATAAGGAAACAGAACCCGATTTAAAAAATAGGCAAAGATTGGAACAGACACATCATCAAAAGGATGTATGAATGGTAAATAAACACATAAAGAGATACTCAACATCAGTAGTCAGTAGAGAAATGCAAGTTAAAACCACAATGATATATTGCTTCATAGTTATTAGAATGGCAAGGATGTGGAGGAATTGGGACTCTCATACAGTGCTGCTGGAAATACAAGCTGCCACAACCAATTTGGAAAACGGTATGGCAGTTTCTTAAGTTAAACATACAGTAAGTCCTCACTTAACGTTGGAAACGATGAATTTAAGTGAAAGGACATACATAATGAAACCAATTCTACCATAGACTAAGTGATACAAATGAGTTAAGTTTATACTGCAGACATGCAGTATGTCAGTTCATTTAAAGTTGCAGTTTCCAAGAACCTACCAATGATGTTAAGTGAGGATTTACCGTACACTTGATACCTGATCTAGCCATTCCACTTGTAGGTATTTACCCAAGAAAAAAAACCTGTGTCCATTTGAAAACTCTATGTGAATGCTTGTAGCAGCTTAATAGTCTAAAAATGAAAACAACCTAGTATCTGTCAACAACAGGTTAATGGATGGTGGTATCCATACAATGGAATATTACTTAGGAATAAAAAGGAATGGACTGTTGATACCTATAGCAACATGATGAATGATCCTCAAAATAATTATGCTGCATGAAGGGAAGGCAGACAACAAAAGAGTGCATTCTGTGTGACGAAATCATATAAAAGTATAGGAAATGCAAAGTAATGTATAATGATAGAAAGTAGATCAGTGGTTGCCTGGGAAGCAGGGATGGGAAGGGAGAGTAGTAGGGGAAAACAGATATTCCAAAGAGATACAAGGAAACTTTGGGGTTGATGAATACATTCATGATCTTGATTATGGTAATAGTTTCATGGTACGTGTAAGAACTTATCAGAATGTACATTTTAAATATGTGCAGTTTATTGTTTGTCAATTATACCTCAATAAAGGTAGAAAGAAAAACTGCAGAGGCATCTATGACTTAACTTTGTTTATGGATTCAATCCAGTTGACAGTTTCTGTCTTTTCTACCTATGTCTTTTACATTCATGTTCTTCATTCCATTTTCATATTATAGGTTTTTTATTATCTTTCCTATTCTATTTTTGTAAATTCCTAAAGTCATGTCCTGCTTATCTTCCTCCCTTCCATCTTGAAAGGTATACATTGCTACTACAGTTTTCTTTCTATATCATACCTGTTCCAGCCCTTCTCTTCTGCTCAAAATTTGTCTCTTTCATTTCCTAGAGAAGCAACTTCAAAGTTCCTGTGATAACATAAAAGACCATCCATAATCTCTGACCTTATTCTCATTTTCCAGTCTTATTTTCCACTACTCTATTTTATAAACCAGATGTTCCTGCCTAATTTAACTATTATTTCTGCCTTCATTGCATGGGTTGCTCTTTTCTACTTGTGTCTTTTTATCTATGTGTCCTTCAACTTACAATACCTTCTCTATCTTCTTATTGCTTCCAGGGTGAAAAGGTAAATCAAATTGATTAAAATTTTAAAGCAACTATGATCTATTTTGTCTTATTTGATACTTCATTGCACTAATGGAAAAAAGACATTCAGTCTCCTCAGTTACTTACTATATAGTAAACAGTTATGCTCAGTACTCAATATTATGCTCAATATTGTCATTCCATTGTTCCTTTCAGTTTTCGCCTATTACCCACTTCCCGTCTTCACTATCCTTATCCAGCCTAGATTCTAAAGCCATCATTATATTTGCTTATTACAAATTAATTTTTAAACCCTTTATCTTTGTTTTCTTCTCTTTTATTGATAGTGGTTTCTGGCTTAATGAAAAAATGGATACTTCATTACTCCCTGCCGGGGAAAGTTGAGGCAGGCCGGCGAGGAGATTAGCTACTTCTCCCCACAGAGCCACGTCCCTTAGATAGGGGTCTCTGCAGAGGATAAGGAAATTGATAGGAAATAGAATAAAAGAATACATAGAGACTAAGGTATAGTTTATAATTTTATATAAAAATATCAGATATAACAGCGGGATACTCAGGAGACTGGACATATTTTCCATGAACGTCCAGCAATATGGTTAGATTCACACAGGTTTTTATAATCACAGATATCAATTACCAGTTGTCAGGGTAACACATTTACATACCAGGGAATGCAGTTGCTATGGGATACAGGCAGTAGGTTGGGGTCAAAAGTCTTCTCAAAGGGCTTTTAACAAGTTCTAATCTATATAGGTGAACAAACAGGTACAAAGTCTTTCAGGGACTAACCTCTAAATTCTAAGAGAGAGTTGTCAATTAACAAAGGCATAACAAAAGAGGTATAGTGACTCTGTATTTCTTTGATTTAGTTATTTTGGACTTAGAGGCACACAGTCAGGAGAGAGCAGAAAACCCATCTCTATAAATCAGGTTGTTTATAACACAGGGGCATGTCTCTGGGCAAAGGACATTCATTGTCTCTGGCTCCCATCCTGAGAGCCATATTTGCCCTGCCTTGTCTTTCAGTGAAACAGGGAAGCTCACAGATTTTGAGGTACCGGGAAGCCTTCCTGGAAAACATTCCTACTGGAGCCATGAGAGCCCTCCCTTGATAGCAGCCTCTGATAAGTTAACCATTGAGTTCATACATTCCTTCAGGGCAAAACCCTGCAAACTCCTGTTTCTGTCTTTAATATAGTAATATAGGGCTATACAATAAAATAGTGGTCTTATGAGCTACATCTCATTAATTCCTCAATCATATTTTCTCAACAACAACTCTTAAACTCTCATCAGTATCTGATTTCCCTTTTTCTGACACTTTCTTCTCTTGGCTGATTTGACAGGACACTCTTAAAAGTTTCTCCTGTCTTCTCAGTGTCCTTTGCCAGTACATCCTGCTCTACTAGACCTCTGAAGTTTGCAGTTAGACTGCATTCTCATTCTATGTTCTTTGTCCCATGCTGTCTTATTCATTCCCTCAACTGTACCAACATATATATACCTGACTCCCAGATTTATAACCTGATATCTGACCTTGTATCTGACTCTTAAGTATCTAACCACTAAGAATAATTTTTTAATGGAAATTAGGGAGTTAACATTTAAGGGGACAGTATAAACGAGGAAAAGAAACCAGAAGCAGTGTGGTGTTCTGGGGGGAACATAAAGGGAGAGTGGGGAGTGGGAGGAGACATAAGTCTGAATATGTCAAAGAACCAAATGCAAAAAACCAAATGTACCAGAAGTAATGGAACCAGGAACTGGGAAATAAGGAATTGAGGGATTTTCTTCCAGTTTTTGCTTCTTTCATTATGTAGCAGCTGCTGCTTGTCTCCTCCTCCTATTTGTTATGAAAAATTTTTTTCTAATTCTAACAACTCAATGGAGATTTAGACCTAGTTCCAAAATGATAAGAGACAATCTAATTGACTCATTGACTTGTGGTCTGATCAGCTATGCTAGGATGGTGTTGGCAGGGGTCTGGGGTTCAGATTGGGCAGAAACCCTAAGAGGTTCTCTAAGAATGTTTGGGAAGTGAGAAAACATAGTAGCATTTTTAGGACAATAGACTGTGAATTTGCATTGGTTCACATTTCCTCAGTGATGTGATTTTTCTCCAGCAATGCACAGACGGGCAAGTATAGATATATATTGATTTAGTTTTGGGGGTTTGTTGGATTGGTTTGGCAGAAGATTAATATTGCAAGGAAATTAAGGGTACTGAGTTGAAAGTTCAAGTGGTCAACCACAGAGTCCTTACTTAACAGAAAAACAAAAAAAGACTAGAAGGAGGGATAGTTAACCCATAGGAATGAAGGGGCTAGGATGTCTGAATTTTAACTTCAGTTACAGAATATAAACACTATAGTCCTGGGAGAATAGTAAGTTATATTCAGAAAATTTAACTCTATGAGGCCAAGTAGTTCCAACTGAAAAATCTTGGTATTTGGGAGTAAGAGCAGTGCTTTCCTAAGCTTAATGAAAAAATGTTTTGCTATGCTAACAGTCCTAAAGTTTCACTAACCATAAATTAAATAAATAAACAATTAGAGCAGGATATTCCTTTTTAGGTTTTGGTTGGTTGCTTCTAAGAGACTGTAGTTAGGATTGGACTTCATTGTTAAGCAGTGATTTCTTTCCATTCTTACTGATTACAAAGCTCCAGGCTTATTTTATTGCAGTAGTTTTTTTCCTAATATTCCCTCTAAATTATATCAAAATATTTTTCAGTATGTACTATCACTTTTGAAGCCAAACTTGATTTTCTTTTTAGTTTGAGTATTCTCAACATAGAAGAAGATCAGAAGAACCAGATTACAATGTCTCTCTTTAATCTCCTTGAGTCGGAGGGTTAGCCATATACTTGCGAAGCTGCTGGAAGCTGATTCCCAGGGGCTGTTGGAAGGGGACATGCGTAGGACTAAATACGCAGGTATAGATTAGCGGTGAGCTGGAGCCAATTGTGAAGTTTTGTAGCACAGTTGTTAAACACAGCCATGATTAAAAACTAAAGTATATAAATTACAATTAAATGAATTGTAAGAAAACAAAGGTAATAAGTAATCAAATTTTTAAAAATTATTTTACCACATTTTACTATCATTTATGCTCTTGAGATTCTTACCAGCCCATGTATGATGTAAATGCTACATAACAGAGTGCTGCTCTGTGTCTCTTTTCAGTTCTGTGTTTAGTTGTATCAAGGTGGCAGCTTGAAACCAGCCATATGGGAATATTTATACCACGGATACTGGCAAACAGTAAATCAAGGCCTTTCCCTTTGAAGAGCTGGTTTTTAAACATTTATCAGTATACCATGGGATATAATAGCATCTCTGAGTCCTTCTCACTTTATCTCAAACACTTGAGGAAAACCAAAGTAGAGAGCCTTTCTTTTCCTGTAAACCCATTCCTAACCTGTCTTAGCCTCATCTCTATATCATTCTCTTCCATCTTTTACCATATTTTTGTTACCTGCTTCTCTACCGTCATGGGCCCTAGATTCTAGTCTTTTCTCTGTCCTACATCCTCCTCCTAGAGTTGAATCTCATTTTGATTCCTGCCAATATACCAAATTCCCCTCTCCCTTTCCAGACATATAAATTAAAGTTTTAGAAATTGCTGCTGCTGGAGAAAGAATAATATATAAAGCAGGACGCTGTGGTTAATAGATCATATTGCCAGAGTTCTGGTCACTTTTATCATTTGACATTTTGAGTTTATCAGAATTGTTTATATTTGGTGAAATACTAGGTTATTTACCAAAAAAGTATAAATATTCATTAACTGCATTTTACGGGGTTATATTCTTATGTATAATATTTTCAGCAGAATACATTTTATGTTGGAAATTTTGTGAGCCCATAAGAAAAGAGGATCTACATGTCACAAATTTATAGAACTGACTCTTTCCAATGAGACTCCTTGAATGTTAGGAATGCTTTTGGCTTAAGAAGCAGAAAAGTAAACAGGAAGGGTAGCTGATTGCTACTTTTGAGTCAGCAGCTTAATGATGGTAGGCAAAGTTTCTTAGATCTTCTTGGCCTTTCATTTATGATCAAGTGATGGCTACTGCAGATCCCATCATGATACTTGAATTCACAGAAGAAAGAAGGATAGTAGCAGCAGCATTGTGTTTATGTGTACCTTGGCTTCACCTGGATACAGGCCGTTGGATAGTTAAGCTAATGTTTAGTAATATTACACTTTATAACTAAGTGAGACAAGAGGGCAGGTAGTGGAGTTAAGCATTGGATGAGCCTGTTGTAGATCTCTGTACAGCATACAATAGCATTTCCCCTACATACCTAAGCCTAACATATTGTGACACATTTAAAAGGTGAAGATGTAACTATTATAAATACAGTTCCCTAAAAAGTTCATTAAGCTTTGTTCAGTCTTTGTGAGGAAGTGATGGAAAACTTATTTTTATTTGCTGAAAGATACTCAAGTTTAGAAACTAAGTTAGGTACTTTCACATAAACTCTTGAGGTATAGGTAGTGTTATCCCTAATGTTATAAATTAGGAAACTAAGACAGATATTAAGCAATTTGCTCCAGATCACAGAGCCTAGGAAATGAGTGAGCTAAGTTTACAACCTGGTCTTTTCTCTTTGGCAAATTGCAGATGTTAATGTAGTGAAATGAAATGGGATTTTATGAAAGAATAATATTTGAGAGTGAGGAAACTTAAGCAGATACACACAAAAGATGGTATTATGTGTCACATCCATTTGATGGAGGAGCTAGAGCCCTCTAGGTCTTCTGGTGGCCAACACACTGGAATCGTAACAGATAGCATTTAACTGGTGCTTACTATATGCATCTTACATTAATCTGTTTAATTCTCATAAGAACTCTTATGAGGTAGGTATTAGTATCACGTTTAGATAAAGAAACTAAAACAGAGACAAGCTAAGTTACACACTCAATCTAGCTCTAGGATAGAACTCAGACCTGCTTACTCTTGAGGCTACCCTGTTAACCAATGCCTCATAAGCCCTTTCATGATAATTGATTACATAAGAGAAAATGAAGATTTTTCAAGTTGATTCTTACCTAGTTCTAACGAATCTTGGAAGAATTTCTACTCATTTAGTAAAATAGAAAGTTGAGTAGAATATGCTATGGAATTTCACTAATAAATACTTAAAGCATCATTTTGGAAGGCAGTGCATAGGGGCTTTAACAATCCCAAATTCAAATCTTTTGAACAAAACTGATAGTAATAACCCCTTTTCAGCTCATGATAACTAGTTATATCTTCATAATTTTAAGAATGACCATAGAATATTGATCTAGAAATTGAAATAAGAATGCAGCAAATGAGTATTTGAAAATAATCCCACACAAATGGAAATAACACAGCTCAGAACTTCATGATGAATCATGCTCTTGGAAGACTATCCCACTTTTCCCCAGAGTCTGTCAACAGAGGGATATATAAAGTGATGTAGTTTTCATGTTTCAGCTTTAACATCTGCTGCATGGCAGCCCATTTATATTCCTATCTAAGGAAACATCTATAAATATTGGTAAAGATTTCTTTTTTACTTTTGTTTCCAGGCTGTTTATCTCTATATTTATTCTTTTGGCTATACAGTGTCTCTGGATGATCTAGAACTCAGTATTTCCTAATACAACTTGTTAGGATTCTGACAAGTAATGTTACTAACAAGCCATGTAAACAGTTTTGCTACAAGGTCAATGTTGTGTGTTTTTCAAAGCCAGAGTCTATTGCCATTGATGAGATTGGCTGGTTCTTCTCTTTTGCTTTCCCTCTTATCTGTGTTCGCTTAGCTTTTTTACATCAGTGAATACTAGGATTTTACATGAGCATTTTGTTTCAAAAAGTCACATGTCGGCCGGGCACGGTGGCTCAAGCCTGTAATCCTAGCTCTCTGGGATGCCGAGGTGGGCGGATCATTTGAGCTCAGGAGTTCGAGACCAGCCTGAGCAAGAGTGAGACCCCATCTCTACTATAAATAGAAAGAAATTAATTGGCCAACTAATATATATATATATAAAAAATTAGCTGGGCATGGTGACACAGGCCTGTAGTCCCAGCTACTTGGGAGGCTGAGGCAGCAGGATTGCTTGAGCCCAGGAGTTTGAGGTTGCTGTGAGCTAGGCTGATGCCACGGCACTCACTCTAGCCTGGACAATAAAGTGAAACTCTGTCTCAAAAAAAAAAAAAAAAAAAAAGTCACATGTCATGTTATCTTTCGTGAAACCTGTGGAAGACTGAAGAGAACATTCACAAAAAATTTGAATTGTGGTTTAGCATTTATTTTAAAAAACCATAGAGAAGACAGTAAACATAAGTTGGCAACAGAGATGTTGACACAACTATATTAAGATTTCAGCAAAGTGAATTATTAAGTGATAAAATTTTACCTTCTGCATGCGTAACTTATTTTCAGAGTCAATTTTTAATTGATGTAAAAAGCAGTTTTGGAAATTAAAAACTAAAACTATAAAAGCAGACTTAGATATTTGGACAAATAACATAACTCTGTCTACTCATAGCAACAGATTGTTTTATTATTTGTTTGTATAATTGGCATCATCTCTTATTTAGAATCTTGGAATAATAGGACCATTTGGGAGGGACTGTGGAATTACTGGAATTGAATTGGCAGTGTTCACATATTAGTCTGGTTGCTGGTTTAGATCCTCTCTTCGTTGCTTTTCTTCAGGTGGGACTCTTTCCTGGACACTGTGTTGAGTTAATTAACCAAAAAGTTCCCCAGTCAGTGACCAACTCAGTGCCAAAACCAGGTGAGTACACTTTTTCATTAGTGTGGTTATTTTATCAGCAGCTCAGAGATACAGATTTTCTCTTCTAGCCAAATACATAGATTGTTTTACTATTCTTTGCATTTATTGACATTCTTAATTTTATATATTCTTCATTTTAATGGTTTTGATTTTTAATGTGTTCTTATTTTTCTATTGATCATTTCACAAAGTTCTACATTCATTTAAATTTTTAAAAAATTTAAAAGAATTATGTGCTCTATTAAGCTTTGTCATTATTTGCTTTTATATAGTAGGAGTATAGCTTATTAATGAATAAAATGATAAAAACAATAATAGGTGTAAAGAACTAGCATGGTGATGGTATGATTAACTGGAAATTGATAGATATATATATTATATTTGTATTTTAACAGTGCCTATAAACAGCCAAACTATTATAAATAGCATTTCGTACTACTTATGTAGTATATTTACAGTGCTACATAAATATGTAGAATATTTACAAAAAAGTGAAGCCATATTACAGGGGATAAAAATTTAAAAAATGGGAATTTTTGTATTTATTGGGGTGATTTAATCAGGGCAAGATTCTACAGAATACCTAGTCTAGAAATTTCTGATCTGATATAAATTTTTTAAAAGAAAATAAAAACAAAGACTAAAAAATTTTAGAGGAAAGAGGAAGCAATGAAATTTATTTTTTGCAGTTATATTACATTTTTTCTACCCTTTTCCTCCTCCCAATAAAAGGAGAAGAACAATTTCTGGGCCTCAGAATTTATTTGAATTGTTTTCCTTAAAATATTATATATTCTTAGGACCTGAATGTAAGAGTTAGGGGAAAAAAAATTATTCTTTATTTAGTGTTTTTCTACTTCTGCTCCCAAAGCATATATCAAACAATCTCTGCTTATTAGTATTTATAGAGTAGTAACCCTTTTCAAAGCTTATTTCTTCATAAAAGGTTAGGGAGTCATTGTTTCCATTTTTCTCATAGGAATTTATTTATTTTAGACAAACGTTATTGCTTAGTAGAGAAAATACTTCAAAACAGTGTTCTTTGCAGTTCCACTTGAGCCAGGATTCTTAGTTCTTTTTAAGACAATTTTATCCTTCTTTCAGTAAGCTTATTAAAAAGACTTCCTCAGTGGGTACTTGCCTGGTAAATGTTCATTCGTATTAATAATTGTGATGACTGTAGATTTCTTTTTTTAAATATGGCGTCAGTAACTTTAAAAAACATAGCTTTATTGAGATATAATTCACATGCCATACAATTTACCCTTTTAAATTATATAGTTTAGTGGTTTTTTATTTTTTAGTATATTCACAGAGTTGTACAGCCACTACTAATAATAATTTTAGAACACCTTCATCGCTGCATAGAGAAAGCTCTTATCCATTAGCAGACACTGCTCTCCTCCTCCCGGACCTCCACTGATCTGCTTTCTGTCTCTGTAGATTTCACTATTCTAGACATTTTGTAAAAATGGAATGATAATATATGGTTTTTGAGATCGTCGTCTTAGCATAATGTTTTCAAGGTTCATCCATGCTGTAGCATGTATCAATATATCATTCCTTTTTTTAAAAAAATGGCTGAGTATCCATGGTGCTAATTCCATAAAAAAAAAAAAAAAAGAAAGAAAATGGCTGAATAATATTTCACTGTATGTATATACCACATTTTATTTGTTCATTTAGAGTTGTTTCCATTTTTGGCTGCTATGTGTACAAGTTTTTCTGTAGATGTATGTTTTCATCCCTTTTTGGTATATGTCTAGGACTGCAATTGCTGAGTCATGTGGTAGCTCTGTTTAATCTTTTGAGGAACTGCCTGCTGTACCATTGGCGCAACTGCACCATTTTATGATTCTACCAGCAGCGTGTGAGAGTTCCAGTTCTCCATATCCTTGACAACACTTGGATTTTTTTGATTATTGCCATCTTAGGTGTGAAGTGATATCCCATTGTGGTTTTGATTTGCATTTCCCTGATGGCCAATAATGTTGAGTGTCTTTATATGTGCTTATTGACCATTTGTTTGTCTTCTTTGGAGGAATGTCTATTCATATCCTTGGCCTATTTTTTAATTGTGCTATTTGTCTTTTTATTATTGAGTTGTAAATAATTGTAAATATATTGTAAATAGGAGTCCTTTATCAGATAATAATGATTTACAAATATTTTCACTCATTTTGTGGGTTGTCTTTCATTTTCTTGATGTTATCCATTCAAGCATAAAAGTTTTTTAATTTTGACAAAGTCTCATTTATTTTTTTCTTTTGTTGCTTATGCATTTGGTGCTTTATTTTAGAAGACCTTGACTAATCCAAAGTCATGAAGATTTACTCCTATGTTTTCTTCTGAGAGGTTTATAGTTTTAGATCTTATATGTTAGTCTATGATCCATTTTTTAAGTTAATTGTTATGTATTATGTGAGGCAGAGGTTCGATTTCATGTGGTTATTCAGTTGTTGCAGTACTTTTTGTTGAAAAGATTATTCCTTCCCCACTGAATTGTTTTGACACCCTTGTAAAAAATTAATTGACCTTAGACACATGGGTTTATTTCTGGACTTTCAATTCTATTTCATTGATCTATATGTCTTTTCTTATGCTAGTACCACACTCTCTTGATTACTATTACTTCATAGTAAGTTTTGCAATGGGGAAGTATAAGTCCTATTATATTCTTCTTTTTAAGGGTTCATTTGCCTTTTATGGGTCACTTGCAATTCCACCTGAATTTTAAAAATCAACTTGTCAGTTTCCACAATGTCCGCTGGAATTCTAATAAGGGACTGTACTGAATCTGGAGATCAGTTTGGGAAGTATTACCATCTGAACAATATTAAGTCTTCCAATCCCTGAACATGGGTTGTTTTTCTGTTTATTTAGATATTCTTTAATTTCTTTCAGTGTTTTATAGTTTTTAGAATATAACTTTTATATATCTTTTGTTGCATTTATTTTTAACTATTCAACTCTTTTTGATGCTGTTGTAAATAGAATTTTCTTAATTTCATTTTCTTATTGTTCATTGCAAGTGCTTAGAAATATAATTTTTGAATATTAATCTTGTGTCTTGAAACCTTGCTGAACTTCACTGGTTCTAATAGTTTTTTAATGAATTCTTTGGGATTTTCTATATATAAGATCATGTCATCTGTGAATAGAGATTTTTTTTATTTCTTCCTTTTCAATCAATTTATTATTTTTTTCTTGCCCGGTTGCTCTGGTGAAAAGCTCTAATACAGTGTTGAATAGAAGTCTCTAGGGCAAGCATCCAGGTCTTATTCCTGATCTTAGGAGGAGGCATCCACTCTTTCACCATTGACTAAGATGTTAGCTATGGAGGTTTCATGGATGCCTGTTACCAGGTGGAGAATGTTCCCTCCCTTGTATTTCCAGTTTGTTGAGTGTTGTCATGAAAAGAGTGTTGGATTTTTTTCACAGGCTTTTTATTCATCTATTGAGATGATGATCATGGGTTTTTATGGTCACTATTTTGAAATTACTAAAATTCAACATCAGAAATTTACTGTGCTTTCTTACACATTATTTTTACCCATCCTTGTGTAGAGTAAGCTTAACTTTTATTAGTTATTAAATCACATCTTTGGTAATTTTGACCCAGAGATGTACTATAAACTGAATTGTGAAAACTTAGCTTAATATTGGCCTTAAAATAAACTGTTGAAATACTTTCTCACATTTTGAATGATGAAGTGACACTTTTAACAGTGATAACCTCCAGAAGCATTTAGTTACTGGGAAATTAATCAGTTATTGATTAGTTCTGGAAAATATGTTTCTATTCTTAGACCTGCATGGCATTATTAATTCTAAATTAGTAATGACATCTAAAAAACAAGCACACCTTCAAAAGCTAATATTGTTTCTTTTATAAGCAGCATTGCAGAGTTTGCTTAGGGAAATGTGCATTCTTAATACATTTTGAAAAGAATGATGTGAATTCTTTCTGCCTTGGGCTTGTTTCACACTTGAGAACTGTCTTTGCCTACAGTATAAACAACTTGAATGTTCTATTTATTTTTAACATTGCCATCTGTCACTGTTAGATGCCAAATCTGAAAGATGCAGTTATAGTTTGAAACTAAAAATTTAAAGCTCCCTATACTATTACACAACAAGGGTAATGGAAAATTTTTTCTTTTGAAACTGTTCTTAATGTTCTTAGTATGTTCAATTACTTGTGATACAGATATAAAATTAATGAGTCACCATCTCTTGACCAAGATAGCAAGTATCCATGGTACCTTAAGAAAAAGAACATAAGAATTTGAGAGAGAAAGAAAGGAAAGAAAAGAGGAAGACAGGTGGAAACTTATCTATAAGAAATTAGCATTTTGTTCACTCACTATAGGGCATGGTTTGATGGAAGAACATGAGGTCAAGGTGGGTGAAATGGAAGGGAAAGCACATGTTTTCTTTATGTTTATGGAGTTCACTGAGGATCTATTTATTGATATCTTTCTTAAAGTTTTTGATGTTTTTTGGCTATTTTCTCTTCAGATATTTCTTTCTGTCCAATTCTCTCTCTCTCTTCTCCTTTACACATCAGTTACATTCTTTGATATTGTCTTGTAGATCTGGAACTCTGTTCTGTTTGTTTTCATTGTGTTCTCTCTCTCTCTCTCTCTCTCTCTCTCTCTCTCTCTCTCTCTCTCGTTTGAATACTTTCTGTTGACCTGTCTTCAAGTTCAGTGATTCTTCCCTCTGTTATGTATAGTCTTCTCTTAATCATGCTTAATAAGTTCTTTAATTATCATATTTTTCATTTCCAGGATCAATGTTTGGTCTTTTTTGCAATGTCCATGCTGGTATTCCCCATTATCCACTTTTTCCACCAGAAGGAAACAAAAAGGGGAGTGGATGATGGAGGAATAGAAGAGAGGGAGAAAAGAGAAAAAGGAGGAGTGGAAGAAAAGGAGAAAAGAGAAAAGAAAAGCCTGCTTTCGAGGCACAAACTTCTGACTAGGGATTTAGGCAAACCTTCCCCTGAGAACAGTTAAAAAATGGACAGAAATATAAAAATATCTCTTTGAATCATTGGAGGGGTTAATAAAGTGGTAAGCAATACTGAGCCAAGCTGAAGCAGAAGAAGGAAGTCCAGAGGGTGACCCCAGCACATGGGGACTTTATTTTGCTAGGGTATATGCTGATGGAGTATCAGAAGTCTCGGTGCTGGGGTAACCACAATTGAAAGTCAGAGCCCAGTGGGGCAGAGCTGCTATTGATAATGCCCCAAGCCTTCAGTTGGGATTGTCGTGGAAATTGATGACTGATTATAAAATTTATGTGGAAATGCAGAGCCCAGAATACCCAAGACAATTTTGAAGAACAAAAAAGTAGGAAGCTTACTGTAATAGATATCAAGATTTCTTGTAAAAACTTCATTAATTAAGGCACTGGTATAGAAGGAAGGAAAGAAAAATAGATCGATAGAACAGAATGGAGTCCAGAAACAAGCCTGTATATATATAAATACTTGATTTATGTCAGAGGTAGATGACATAAGATGGTATCAAAGGGCAATCATTTCCGTAATGGATGCTGCATCAACTGGACATCTAAATATAAAAAAAAGGAGAAACCTGACCCTTATTTAACCCCATACAAATGGAGTTGTAATTCTGGAAGAATTACAAATCTGTATGTGAAGAGTGAAACAAAACTTGTA
Source organism: Mirza zaza (assembly GCA_008750895.1). NCBI lineage: Eukaryota > Metazoa > Chordata > Mammalia > Primates > Cheirogaleidae > Mirza > Mirza zaza. Next base: position 28,245 of record VSMD01110130.1, read on the forward strand.
GAGGATAATGCAGTAGAATATCTTCATGACCTTGGGTTGTACACAAAGTATTAATCATAACTGAAAAGCTTAATGATTAAACTTAATTAAAATTTAGGACTTCATCATAATATACTATTAATGTAGTGAAAAGGCAGCTCACAGAGTAAGAAAGATGTTTGCAAAACACATATCTGACAAAGGTCTCATAAGTAGAGTATGTAAAGAATCAATAAGAAAAGGACAGATAAACTGATTTTTTTTTTTTTTTTTTTTTTAAGACAGAGTCTCACTTTATTGCCCAGGCTAGAGTGAGTGCTGTGGCATCAGCCTAGCTCACAGCAACCTCAAACTCCTGGGCTCAAGCAATCCTGCTGCCTCAGCCTCCCAAGTAGCTGGGACTACAGGCATGCGCCACCATGCCCGGCTAATTTTTTCTATATATATTAGTTGGCCAATTAATTTCTTTCTATTTTATAGTAGAGATGGGGTCTCGCTCTTGCTCAGGCTGGTCTTGAACTCCTGAGCTCAAACGATCCGCCCACCTCGGCCTCCCAGAGAGCTAGGAATACAGGCTTGAGCCACAGCGCCCGGCCAACTGATTTTTTTTTAATCATTGAAAATTGAGACACTTCACACCAAATATCCAGCATGTTCAATAAGCATATGAGAAGATGTTCAACATCATTAGTCTTAAGGGAAATGCAAATTAAAACCTTATTGGTTCCCCAGTGCACACCCACTAGAATGGTTAAAATTTAAGAGTAACAATATTACACGTTGGCAAGGATGTAGGTCGATGGGAATTCCTATACATTGCTAATGGCAGTATAATTTGAGACAATCATTGTCTGGCGTTATCTACTAATGTTGACATGCATACCCTATAACCCAGCAGTCACAGTCTTAGATATATATAGAAATTCATGTACATGGACCAGGAGTCATACACAGTCATAGCAGCTTTATTTCTGTTTGTCAAAAAACTAAAAAAACTCAAGGGTATGTGCATGGTGGAATAAATAGATAAAGTCAGTATACATTTAATAGATTCTGCTACAGCAACAAAAACGAGTTACAGCTACATGTAATAACAAGGATGAATCTCACAAAAATAAATGTTGAGGGAAAAAGCCTGATACATGTAGTGTATAATTTGATACATAAGTATATAGAGTTCAAAATCCCAGGAGTACAAGACTGTTCTTTGCTGTTCGAGGTTAGTACAGCAGTTGCCTTTGGAGAGGAGAGAGGAGCTAATAAGTGGGATGGGCAGGAAGAGGGTTCTGGAGTACTGGTAATGATATATTGATCCAGGTAGTGATCTTACAGAAATGTATTGATGTTGAGCATTTCATGTGTTTATTGCCTATTTCTATATTTCCTTTGGAGAAATGTCTATTTAAGTCCTTTGCCATTTTTGAATTGGTCACTTTACATTTTTTTATGTTCTTCCCATCCAGGTGAATATTCTTTGCAGCATTAGTTTAATACTCCAATGTTGGAAATCATATTTTGAAAATACTTTTGGTACTTCTATACCATAAAATACTTTGCAACAAAAAGAAAGTAGAGGTCTATGTACTACTAACCTAGGAAGTTTTTTCTCTGATGTATTGTTAAATGAAAAAGAAAGTCACAGCACAGTATAATCTCATTATAAATTCATAGGAGAGGATCTAGAAGGATATATACCTAACCCAAAATGATAATGGGATTATGGAGATAGTAAGAGACATTTTATTTTTTTCTCTATTTGTTTCTGTATTTAAATCCTTACAATGAATATGTATTACTTTGTAAATTTTGAAAAAATAAATTAAAATCTCCCCTTAACTCCACCCTATCCAAGTAGGTAATTTCTAGGTGTCCTTTTTTTTAATATATATATTTTTTCTCTGCATATTATGGGGGTACAAATGTTTAGGTTACATATGTTGCCCTTCCCCCTCTAGTCAGAGCTTCAAACGTGTCCATCCCCTAGATGCTGCACATCACATTCATTATGTATGTATATACCCATCCCCTCCTCCCCCCTCCCATCTGCCTGATGCCTGATAAATGTTATTCCTGTATGTGCGCTTAGGTGTTGACCAGTGAAACCAATTTGCTAGTGAGTACAGGTGGTGCTTATTTTTCCCTTCTTGGGATACTTCACTTAGTAGAATGGATTCCAGCTCTATCCAGGAAAATACAAGAGATGCTATATCACCATCACCCCATAAAATAGGCACTTTTGTGACAATGAATTTTAATGTAGGTATTTGATTTATGTATGCAGCACAGTTGAAGGGACAAAAGCTCAGACAACCTTAGGTTTTAATCCCTCTGCCACTCTTTTCTTTCTTGGTATACATCATTTGGTTTCTCTGATTTTCAATTTCCTTATCTAAAAAGTAAGGCAAGATTTCTTTTGAAGATTGGGGATAAGGCATTTAAGATCCGTGGGCACTTAGTAAATGTCAACTGCTATTATTTATTGATTTATGTTTATCTACTATGTTATTTAAATTCATGAATGTCAGAAACTAGATCTGTTTAGTTTATATAGATACTTAAGCTGTTATTTATTGATATAAATCTGTATGCCAGTATTTCACAGTATACCTCTGAAACAAATTAATTACAGTAGTTTTCATGGGACCATGTGGGAGGGAGGGAGCCTCTTTGGACGATCACTTAAATAGAGTTTGCGTCATAAATTTTTGTCATCTTTTTTGATGATAATGGATTTTTTGGGTTTTTGGTTAGCCACATACATAGAAATAGCTGAGGCTTTCATTTGGTGGGAAGGCTTAGAAATTAGATATAACTCTGCTGAAATCCTTTTATTTATGTAAGAAGTAATGTATAAGGTAACAAGTCAATTTGAATTTGTAGCATAATTTTGAAATAAAAAAAATTCTTGTAGTGTTCTTTTAGGAAACTGGTCCTCTAGTATCCTGCTTTTTTTGAAATTTTACTTGTGGTTTTACATAATTAGTTTTTAAAAAATTTTTCATTTGCTTCCTCTTGCTTATTTCTATTTTCCCTTTTTTTGAGTTTCTAGAACTTTTTGCTCCTTCATAGCTATGTTTCTTTGCATGTCACTTTAGTATAAAAGGATCACACATTTATATATCAAATAAGAGAGGTCTAGATTTGTACTTACCTTGTTTAGAGTATTGAATAATTTTCCCACTAAACATATGCTTACATGGAGGTAATGGTGTAAGAATCAGATAGTAAAGTCAGTACCCTAAAAGGCATTGATGTAAGAGGCAAAGGAGTCCTGAAGTACTAGAATGCCTGGGAAAGCTTCTCCTTGAATACATTGTAAAGGATAGATCAAGGTAATACTTTCTCACTCTACATCAGGGAAAAACAATTAGAAAATATATAATACCATATATTTGTAAAATGCTTTAGAGTTTATGAATACTTATATTTCCATTGTTTAAGTTGGACTTGAATCTTGGTATAACCCTTATGAGGTCAGTAGGAATAGAAAATGTATTTCTATCCCATTTTTTAACAAATGGAGCAACTGAGACTCAGAAAGCTTAAGGCACTTGCTTGAGGCTTCACAACTAGGACTTATTAAAATCTTCTGACACCTGATAGTAATCATAGCTAACATTTATGTAGTCTTTACTGTGTGCTAGGCACTGCACCAAGTGCTTGACATGGATTAACTCATGTGTGATTAATTAACTCAAAACCCAGAATTCTGCCCGTTATAGAACACTGAATAGAGATAAAGTTTATTCTCTCTCAAAACAAAACTTTAATTCCTTTTGCTTTTATTACAATAGAAGTAAATAAAAATGAATTTGAATTTCCATAAGGCCTATATGAACAGAACAGACACTCAGGTAAAAGATGGATTAAACTGAGAATAAAGAGAATTGCTTATAGAAACTTACTTAATTTGTAGACTTTATTTTCAGCCATCATCTTTTCTAATGCTTCTTTAATTAAGAAAATATCTTTCAGTTGTTCCCCTTATGTATAAAACATAACTCCAAACTCTGTCTTATTATGGCATTCCAACCTACCTTCCTTTCCATTCTCCTGTTGTAGTCCCTGTGTACTCAACTGGAATCTACTTCTGCGTTGTCTGAACATAGCATGTGGTTCCAGAGCTTTCCCTTTGCTACTGCTATTCCTACAGCCTGAAATGCCCTTTTCCCCTTTTTGTCGAGTTGAAATCTTCCTATATTTCAAGACTCAGGCCAGAACCCGCTACTTCCATGAACATTTTCCTAACCCAGCTCTCCCTAACTGCATCTCCTCTCTACCCCTGGTCAAATCTCTTACCAGTTATTTCACTTGTTCACTAAATTATACTTCCCTCACAGATGGCAAATATGTCTCATTCATCTTTATCTCTCCCACAGGATGAATATTCAATGGATATGTGATTAATGCCAGCTGAATTACTCCATCCTAATATTTACTACTAAATTAAATTTTTAGAATACAATTTTTATCACGTAATACTTCCCTTCAGGAAACCTAAGTAATTTCCCTCTGTGCCAGAATTACATGCAAAATCTTTAGTCTAGAATTTAAGATGATCCACAAATACTGAAACTGACTTATCTTTGTAGCCTGTTTTTTTTTCCATTTCTTACCCATATGCGGCATTAGTAACATGTTTCCTTACTCTCCTCTCAAAATACCTTGAGCTTTCCCTTTCCCTTGCCTGTGATCTTTCTCCTGCCTGAAATTATTTACCATGCCTTTTATGAAGCTTCCCTAGGCTATTACTTTGCAAACATGAATGTGCATTCAGTTGACCTGAGAGATTTTTTAGGCTGTAGATCATGATTTAGTAGATCGAGGCTGGGGCCTAAAGTTCTGCATTTCTTTCTAACAGTCTCCCAGGTAATTGTTGATGATACTGATCCTAGGTACATTTCAGCTACAGTAGCTATTGTTTGTAGCACTCACTTGGAAATAGTGTATGGCAATGATTTCTCTCATTTAGAGTTTGATCATTCACTGCCCCATCTACCTGGTTTTGCTTGCGGGCAGATATTCTATTCTAATATTTTATATTAATTTGCATCCTGTATACATGATTAATGCTCCAAAACAGTTCTTGATTGATAACTGTAAACATGAACAATTTCCATTAAAGTTGTCAAAAATATTTCTTAAACTCCGATATCCCCTTAAGCCAGTGCTAGTAGTAGGCCCCTTATCTCTCCTGTGCTTGCGCTAAGTAAAGAGACTTCCATTTCTTGGCATTTTCAGTATTCATTCATTCATTCATTGATCAAGAATTTATTGAGTGCATACTAAGTGTCATGGCTAAAACAGTGAATACAACAGACAGATTCTGCCATTTTGGTATTTATATTCACATGCAATAAGAGGGAAGAGAGGTAAACCCACAAATAAAATATATATTAGTATGATAGATAAGTGCTATAGAGAAAAATAAAGCTGAGAAAGTAGTATAGACCAGGAAGTGCTAGGATGTGGTTCCTGTTGGGTTATAATTTCAAAGTAGAGTAGGGTAGTCAGGGAAGAAGGGCTCATTAGAAGGTTACTTTTGAGCAAAGACCCGAAGGAGATGAGGAGGGGAGATTTGCACATTTGGGGGAAGAGCTTTGCGAGGAGGGAACAGTGAATGTAATGATACCGAGCAGGGTGTATGTCTGGCCTATTAAAGGGTCAGCAGGAAGGCCAGGTTGGCTAGAGCAGAGTGAGTGAAGAGATAAGTTCAAGAGGAGACAGGGATCATATCTTCTTTGGGGCCTGGTGCCAGTATAGGGGTTTTGGCTTTTATTTAGAATTTGTTGGAAAGGCAGTAGAAGGTTTTGAGCAGAGCTGTTGTTTGATCTGATTGACCTTGTTAAAAGGATCACTTTGGTTTCTGTGTTAAGAATAGGAGAGGACATGGGTGGAAGAAGAGAGGCTAGCAGTGGCTGTTAGTGAGCCAGGCAAGAGATGGTGGTGACTTAGACAAAGTAACTGTGAAGGGAGTAAGAAGTGAGGCAATTTTGGCTTATGTTGATTATATACAACATATATATATATATATGTTTATATATATATACACACACAGCGTATTTGGTTCTATACTATAGTATATCTGCAAATCATATAGATAATTTTTATAATAGAATGATTGGAATGTAGCTGTTGCCTTTCCAGTGAATTCTCTTGTTGCCTTTCCCACTCACACAAAGATACATCTTGGTTCTTCACAGGGGGATAGCCTCCAAACTTTTTGTTAAATATGAGAGAAAAATGACAAATGACTTCTATGCCATACACCAGGGGTCCTCAGACTTTTTAAACAGGGGGCCAGTTCACTGTCCCTCAGACTGTTGGAGGGCTGGACTATAGTTTAAAAAAAAACTATGAACCAATTCCTATGCACGCTGCACATATCTTATTTTGAAGTAAAAAAACAAAACAGGCAAAAACACCTGCATATGGCCTGCGGGCTATAGTTTGAGGGCGCCTGCGTGTATGCAGTCACTAGATGATACAGCATATTGCTTTTCAGTTAGCCATACTTTTTAAACTTTTTATTTTGAAATAATCTCAGAAGTTGTCATCACTCAACTTCTCCCAGTTGTAACATCTTATGTAATTATATAGTACATTATCAAAACCAGGAAATCGACTTTTTATGTAACTATATAGTACATTATCAAAACCAGGAAATCGATGTTATTACAATACAATTAACTAGAGACAAACCTTACTCCAAATTCACCAGTTTCTGCATGCACTCATTATCTTACCACATACTTTTATGTGACATAGAGCAGCAATCCCCAACTTCCAGCTTCACGTGGAAAACAGTTTTCCACGCGGGAGCTGGGGTGGGGGTGTTGGGGAGCATGGGCCTGTGGGAGGGGCTGAGGGGAAGAATGAGGAGTGGCTGCAACAACAGATGATGCTTCTCTAGCTCGCCCGCCCGCCCGCCCCGCAGCCGCTCGTGTCCCGCTGACGGGTACCGAGGCCTCAGGGTTGGGGACCACAGACATAGAGTGCGCCTTTCAGGTTTCAGGTGAAAGTTATTATCGTTATTTCTGTAATTCTCCCACACTCAGGCAAACTATTGTAGAATTTAGTTATTCCTATCTGTGCTTTTACGTTAGGTAATATGAGGGACTATGGATTGTTGAAGTATTCCAAAAATGGCTTTTCTGTAATACAGTATGTACTTTCTTCTCATTCCCCACCCCTTCTCCTTTTTCTCTTTTCTTCCTCTTTCTCTTGCCCTCCCTTTCTGTCCTTAGTACTAACTACAGAAAGGGTTGGGAGGGAAGGGTGTTTTTCATTGAAAATTAAAGAAAAGAAGAGTGGCTTTGCCTTCTCCAGTATGAATAAATTTTAAGAGCCTCATTTCCTTTTCAACAAAATCCATAAATACACAGCTGTTCTGTTTTGGTAAAAATTGACATGTTTTGTTCCCATCACATATTGGAATTCTCTATGGTCTTTCTTATATAATCACGTTAATTCCTTGTTTCTCTTATTGTGGCCTACCATTTATCAACAATTTTGTATTCAGAGGTTAGTTCAAAGAGGAAGGGAACAATGAATTCAATCAACAGCAGAAAATTTTGTTAGAGTCCCTGATGAATACTCCCTGAGTATCTCCTCTTTTGCCAGTCACTACTTGTGTGACCTTGGCAAATTGCCTAATCTCTCTGCCCTTGGTTTCCTCATCTATAAAATGGGATAATGATAGAATCAACTTCATAGGATTAGGATGAAGAATATTTTTAAGTACTTTGAATTGTGTCTGGCACAGAGTGCTGTAACATTATTTTGTAAATCATAACATATCTAAAGGTAGAATTATGTTGGTATTAGTAAAAAGTCATTTGGAACAGAAAATGTGTCAATCTTTTCCAGCTCATTTATTTCATCAAGTAATTTTAATTGGATTGGCAAAACTCAGTACTGTTATTTAGTATAAGTATTGAATCTCCTCAATATTTATATTTCACTTACGCAAATAAATAATAATGCTTTAAAAAGTCACAAATTGAGATTGAGTGCTAGTTTGAGAATGGTTGCCAAAGATTTTCACTTTTGCTGATGAATGTTTCTGGTAGAAGAAAAGAAGTGCCTTGGGACCTCTTGGGACAGGTGAAGGAGAGTTACATATTTAACACCTGGACAGTGTGTGGAGGAGGACCTCATACTCAGGAAAATTTGTTTAATCATGGCTTTTCAATTCTGAAGAACCTTTTTAAATTTTTTCCCTAGTTGCACAAGAGATTTTTCTCTGAATTTTTCACACAAAGACTGTGTAAATTGATACTTTAAAAAAATGTGTTAGTGGAATAACAATTACAGCTCAATATCAGCAAAGATTAAAAGGTTTATTTTCTTAGCATGTTGCTGTTAGTTTAATGATTCAGTCTTTTACTGGCATTACTTCCTATTTGATCAATTACTTTTCTTGTTTAATTGGGGCCCAAAGTGCCATCATTTTTATTGAATACACTGTCTCCCACCTACTTAGCAAATATAAGCAACCGAATAGTAACTTTTTAAAAGATGAAAGATAAATATCTTTCATAAATATCTTTTAAAAGCTATTTCAGTCTCACTTGCACATGCGTGTTTTCTGAGCAGGAAGTGCTCACCTGTGTGGGGATGGTGGGTGGGGCTATACTGGTAAAGCCTGTTCTGCAAGTGTGAGTGAGGCTGGGCATTTCTGTGGAGTTGCAAAGCAGTACGTGCTGAGAGAGGATTAAGCTCCTGAAGACAGAGCTCTCCCACACGCCAGCAGGCTTGCTCGGCTCCACCACAGACCTGACTGAAAACTGGGCCAAGAAAAGTGCTGCTGAGAGGGGGCTCTGAAAAAACAAGAGCTAGAACCTAAAAGTGCTGTGAAGACTGGCTTGAAGTTAGCCTGTGTGGATAAGGTCTGAGCCATCGTGATTATGAATCATTTGCTACATGTTTGCGTGGAATGCAGAGCTAATGTATCCTGACGAGTCTACTGATAAATACAGTCATTTGGAATAGTTTTAAATATTGGTCCTAAAATTTGTACCACAGCAAGAGGTAAGGAGATCTCAATCAGTTATTCAAATATTTAACTCAAACAGCATTTAGAATATGTCCCTGAAACTATTTTTAGATTCTATTTAGGCACATGTTACCTTGGTTGCTCTTTTTTAATTATCTAGAGATTGAATAATTGAGCATTAATATTTTTCATGTTTATAGAGAAGTTTAAGTACGATTGTGTTGATTGTACCACATAGGTATTATTTTCTGAGTCAGTTTCAGGAAATACCTATTTTTCTCTTATTTCCAATCAGCTTATTCCTTAATGTTTTCTAGACTTGAGATTAATATAACAAAAGTTTTCATGGTTAAAAGAACATGCCTTTATTTCTTAAGCAACCAGTATCTATCATATTTAAAAAAATTTTCCTGGTGGGTTAATAATATTGCAATTACTGATTAATGGAAATAGGTAGTGCTGATTAACTTAAAAGGAATTTGGTGGACTATATAAAAAAAGGCTGCTTAAATTAGCATAAGGAAGTAACCCTTTTGCCCTTTTCCTTTGATGTACAGTGCTTTCCCCACCTTCATTGAAGGATCTTAGTAAAGATAACCGTGTCCATCCATAACATATTTTGTGTTAACTCTCAGAGATTTTACCACTATGGTAATATTCCATATTTATATGGTGCTTTTTTAGACCTTAAGGGTAAATGCTTTTCATTAAAATAACAGGGAGATAAGAATTTTCTGAACCATAAATCAGCCCTGTTAAGAAGTTGAACATTTTTCTTTTCAGGATTGTTGCTTAAATGATGTCAATATTTTTAATTTTCTAAAGCCACAAATTGGGGAATTTCAGAATTTATAGCTCTTTATCATAGTCAACTTTTTTAAAGCGTCTATTGCTTATATCATAATGATTCAAAACTATAAAAAAAAGAAAGTATTGTATAGTACTATCTGGTATTCAGTAGAAGAGAGCAGAAACCTAAAATTTCTTAGGTTAAGTTTACATTTAAGAAAATTATAGAAGGAAGGACTAGAAAGTGACATCATGTTTGTATGCATGTATCCTTCCTTACCGACCTCACTCCTGCATTTAGGATGGTTAAACTTTGTCTAGAAAGCTGAGTCAGGTTTCTGGTTAGCTCTTTACCATGGGGGATTCTTAAGGTTTTCAGACAAAGTAATGAGAAATTGTATTAATAGTAGTAAAAATAGCTCCTGTTTATTAACACAGAGTAAATGCTTGGCATATATCATTTCATGTAAGCATCATAGTAACCTGAGCAATAGCTAGCTATTAGTGCTGTTATTCCCATTATATGGTGAAGGAATTGAGACTTAAATAGGTAATTTGCTCAAGATCTTGCAATTGGGGAGTGATTATGGATTGGATTATAACCCCTGGCTCTAACCGATTGCAAAGCCTGCGGTCTTATTCACCATGCTGTAAAGGTCAGATCTTTGGAAGGGTGGGCTTCCAAGACATTGCCTTTAATGAGACCTGGTTATCAGTTCCAAACGCTCCAAATACAGAACTTTTCCTCTCTACCTACTGCAAGAAAACCCCCAAAACTCCCCCAAACAAACAAAAGCCACTTATGATCCTATCAGTGGTCTACACCAAACTTTATAACTTAATCAAGTGTAAAGGACTGTGCTTTCAAAGTGAATATGATTACATTTTAATCTAATAACAATCTCAAAAGACAATTTTTGCAATATTAAGAATAAAGTTCTAAACAGATTTATAGAGCTTCATGTAGTATTTTGGTAGTCCTGTTAACTTTGATGTACCTGAATTCCTAAGAATATATGGTTGTTACACTCTTATTTTTGTAAGGGAAAATATGCAAACAATCCTCCTGGACAAGTACTAGTTTTTAAGCTTCTTATCAAATAGTACTAGTTGACCCTGCAAAAATTAAGAGCCCAGACAATTTTAAAACTCTTAGCAGGTTTTAAAGTCTGTAACCTGCATATTATGTCTCATTCTAGTGTTAAAACACTTTTAGTGTCAGGAATTTATATCTACCTCATGTTTCCTCCTACTCGCATCTGGTAAAATGCAAATCTTCCTTTTGTTCTGTTTTTAGAAATCAAATTAGTCATAGTCTTTTATATAATAACTGAGGTGGTAAAGTCACTAAGTCTAAAAAAAAATTCCTTCTTTGTTGTACAGAGTTGAGAAACAAAACCAAGCACATTCATTGTTTTAAATTTGTAATGAAAATTTTAAAATGAGTATCAGCGAGTACCACTTTTAGCAGGAAAAAGAGCTTATTTATATCAATCTAAAAATCTCTTAATCTAAATTCAAGCCTTTGATGTTTATAACAGAAATCTGTAGCTTCTGGAAAAGTAAATGTATAATGTAGATCATAATACAGTCTTATCTTAACCTTACGACCATTTTCCCAGGGTAACTGATTTTTATAGCTGTATCATACCACGCTGATTCTATGTCATAATTGTTTGTGTACTTCTCTAGGAAGGGCACCAGCAGGATGTTGCTTTGGTTTCAATCTTAACCCTGAGGAAGAGATACAGTTTTATTCAAATATCCAAATATTTTAGTTACCCACTGGCATTCCATTCAACATAAGAGTTGTGCTGGATATTCTGAAAAAGCAATTTGTTGCCTGTTTTTGGCTTCTCTTTTTCCAAGTAAATTGTTCTGTTCTTATCCCTTCTGTGTCGGAAAGGTTCTTTTCTAAAATCTACTATAGATTTGTTTTCTAGATCGCTTAATGTCATTCATTTGCATTCCAGTCAGTAATACCTTTGAAATGGCTCTTTTTCTCTCTCAGAAGTAAATGGAAGCCTATTTGACTTTTATAAATGTTAGCAGCTTTCCCGTATTTCAGTCAAGACCATTACTGTCAGTGCTTTTTTAAATTTAGCCTTGAGTATACGTGCCATTTCTCAGATACCTGTTTTTCTCCCTTCGAGGCTGGAATGTTCAGATACCAGACTGTTGTACACATTCTGGAACTTCATTCCTGGGCTGGTCCCAGAATTTTCTCTGTGACAGCCCCTTGCAGCTGTCATATGCATCAGAGAACTGTGTTTTTTCTCTTATTTCAAAAATTGTTTGTTTTTCAAAACCAATACTGTACTTTCTTGTTCCATAATAGCTACAACAGTATATTAAAATTTAAGACTTTAGTTATCTAAAGAATTTTTGGGGCATATACTTGGGGAGGAAATGAAGTCCAAGGCTGAACAACTATTGTATTCCTGATTTAAAAATTGGAAGCTAAACTCAGTGATTCCTAGAGAGACAATGAGAATTTTCCTTTTTGAGCCTCAACCTGGTAGAATATAAATAAGTTTTCAGAAGTTCAGAACCTACAGATAATATTTACCTTGTTTCCTTTACTACAGTAAATTCTTAACAGCTAAGTCTAAAATTAATCTTCATAGATATATGGCATTTTCTCATAAAAAGAATGTTATAAATGACCATTGTACTATTGACTAAGGACTTGTAAACAAATAAATCAAAGAAATAAAGGGTATCATATGGTATGATCAGCAACTATGAATGTCTTTAACAGTTAAACAGTACAATCATCCATCTAGTCTTGGAAATAGTTATAAACATGTTATATAAGTTAGTTATATAAGGATTCCTTATTAGTATTCTAAACATTCATGGAGCAAAATAATTAAATGAAAATTAATTTTAGAAATGTTAAACCTGATAAATTATACACAAAACAGTAATTTAACAGTGATCTTTTTTATCTTAAATTTTTATACTAGCCTTTCCCAAGATGATTTAGAAATCCTAATTTTTTTGTGACAAAGCTCTCCAGTGATTTTTTTAAACGATGTCCCATTTTTCCTCCTGATAAATTTTCCTAGATTTTTTTAAAGCAAAGATATCTTCCAGAGACTTCCTATCCTATCTGAACTTCATACTTTCTCAGAGTACTTCATGATTTCTCAGGTATTTTCAGTGAAATCTACAATGTAATCTAGAATCATACTGCCTATTTAAACTTCTCATTTTTCATATTACTAAACTGACATCTCAACTGGTTAATTTCCTTGTTTAAATCCTATAGTGAGTGACTGGTATTGTAGAATCAGGACTAAAATTATATTTTGATCTTGACTAAAATTTTTGATCTAGTACTTTTCTGCTGGCATAGCTTTGTCAATAATGGGCATGATTAGATGGATGACCTTCATCACTCTCTGTCTTATTGTTGGAAAGCTGTAAAAGCTTTCAATTACTAGGTCATTGACTCAAGTATATATTTTTAAATCTTCAAATAGAATTGTTAACATTTTATGCTTACTCTATATTTTTCTACATACAAACTATATATTTAGATATTATAGGATAGTACCAAATAAACTAAAGAAAAGATTATCTTGACAATTAGAGCTGGATACATAGAGGGGAAGAAAGGTATAAAGCATCATTATTCTGATAACCCTTACTACATCTTACTGCTTCTGCTCTACAAAGTAGAGCAGAAGATTTAAGAATGAGTCAGTGACAGAATTCCTTCAGCATGTCCTTATTTCATCAAATAAAAACTTGCTCTGGTTTTGGTTTGCAAGAATCTCTTTTACTCTGATTTGCGGAGGTTTTTTTTTATAAACTTTTTGGAATAAACACATTGTCAGAATTATTCGTGTATATTTTCAGTCATTAGCTTAAAGAACTTTTATATCATCATTCACCCTAGACACTTTATTTATATTAAAGCCTTTTCATATTATAACAGCAGAAAAGTTAGAAGAGGTCCTGTATTTCAGTTACTGAAAAAAGTGTCTTTTAGAAATATTTGAATCACATTCTGGAATCTTGCTCGACTATCTAGAAATTTTTCTTTAAAAGATTTGTAGAGCTGTTAGTCTAGTGAACCACAGCTTACTTTAGGAGTCCATTTATTTGCAAATAAAAGCTTTGCTGGTTAAGTTTAAACTGATTTAATTGATATATTCAAGGTTATAGACTAAATAAGAATTTACTTATTCATACATTTTTACTGCATGAATACTGACTAAACTTGTTCAAAAGGTTTATTTTTCAGTTGCTTAAAGATCCTTTCAGATCATATGACAATGCATGCTAAAGCTAAGTTAATTTTTGCATGGCCTACCAATATCTCTTTTAATAAATTTGGAAGTACAAATTTGAAGTAACACAGTTCACTTCAGCTATACATTTTATGACTGTAAATGTAACTCTGTGTCATTTTTCTCTATTTAAGGTATCTTGATGGGCTGATGCCCATTATAGTTTTTCCATTTGTAACCTATAGATTTCATCTATATTTGTCTTTCTTTACTAGAAGTTCATTTCAAAAATGCTTACAGTATTTTTACATTTATTACAATTTGAGAGGGAACTTTGCTGTAGCTTAAGGCTTTTCTTTAAATTGCTCCCTTGCTTTCTCAAGTCTCTTGCACTTTGTTTACATCACTGCAAAGGTTATATATTAGAAGTATAAAAGTATACAAAAGTAAAATATAAAATCAAGACTTTTAAAAGTGGGTATAAATTTATCACATTCAAAACTTAAGGCAAACTAAAAGATCAGGTTAATAGATGGAGAGAAATCATTTGATAAAAGTCAACACTTGTTCATTTTATGTATCTTAGCAATTAGGAATAGATAATTTCTGTATAGTTACCCAAAAACCACAAGCAAATTTTATTTTTTCTTAATTTCAAAATATTAGGGGGGTACAAATGTTTTTGTTACATAGATACCTTTTATAATGTTTAAGTTGGGGCTTTTAGTGTGCCTATCACCCGAATAGTGTTCATTGTTCCTGATAGGTAAGTTTTTGCCCCTTCCCCAATCCCTTCTTGATTTCCAGTGATCTTTACATCTTTTTGTGCCCATGTGTTCCCATTTATTAGCTCTCAATTATTAGAGAGTACATGTAGTGTTTGTTTTTTCATTCCTGAGATACTTCACTTAGAATAATGGTCTCCAGTTCTATCCAGGTTGCTGCAAAAGGCATTATTTCATTCCTTTTTATGACTGAATAGTACTCTCCATGGTAGGTGTGTGTGTATGTATACCTATATATATATGTACACACACCACATTTTCTTATTTCGTATGTACTTAGGTTGACTCCACAACTTTGCAATTGTGAATTGTGCTGTGATAAGCATTTGAGTGCAGGTGTCCTTTTGACAAAATGACTTCTTTTTCTTTGGGTAGATACCCAGGAATGGGATTGCTGGCTGGTACATCTACATTTATTACTAGAATGGTACATCTACATTTATTTCTTTGAGGAATCTCCATGCTGCTTTTCATAGAGGTTATACTAATTTGTAGTCCCACCAACAATGTATAAACATTTTTTTATCCCCACATCCACACCGTGTCTGCTGTTTTTTGACTTTTTGTCAAAATGGCCATTCCAATAGGGGTAAGGTGGTATCTCACTTAGTTTTAATTTGCATTTCCCTGATGATTAGTGATGTTAAGCATTTTTTCATGTTTGTTGGCCATTTGTCTATTTATTCTTGAAAAACTTCTATTCATGTCTTTTGTCCACTTTTTAATGTTTTTTGCTGATTTGTTTGAGTTCTTTATAGATTCTGGATATTAGTCCTTTATTGGATATATAGTTTGTGAATATTATCTCCTATTCTGCAGGTTGTGTATTTATTGATTTTTTTTTTCCTTTGCTGTGCAGAAGCCTTTTAATTAAGTCCCATTTATTTATTTTTGTTGCTGTATTTGTCTTTGAGGGTCTTAGTTATAATTTCTTTACCTAGGCTGGTGTCTAGAAGAGTTTTTCCTACATTTTCTTCTAGATTTTTTTTTTTTTTTTGGAGACAGAGTCTCAGTCTGTTGCCCAGGCTAGAGTGCCATGGCGTCACCCTAGCTCACAGCAACCTCAAACTCCTGGGCTTAAGTGATCCTTCTGCCTCAGCCTCTCGAGTAGCTGGGACTACAAGCATGCACCACCATGCCTGCCTAATTTTTTCTATATATTTTTAGCTGGCCAATTAATTTCTTTCTATTTTTAGTAGAGATGGGATCTCGCTCTTGCTCAGGCTGGTTTCGAACTCCTGACCTTGAGCAATCTGCCCACCTTAGTCTCCTAGAGTGCTAGGATTACAGGTGTGAGCTACTGCGCCCAGCCTCTTCTAGAATTTTTATGGTTTCATGCCTTATATTTAAATCTTTTGTCCATCTTGAATTAATTTTTGTATATGGCAAGAGATAGGGTCCTGTTTTATTTTTCTGCATGTGGCTCTCCAGTTTAACCAGCATGATTTATTGAATAGGGCTTCCTTTCCCCAGTGTTTATTGTCTGCTTTGTCAAAGATCAGTTAGTTGTAGGTTGATGGTTTGATTTCTGGATTCTCTATTCTGTTCCTTTGTTCTTTGTCTCTACTTTTATATCAGTACCATGCTGTTTGGTTGCTGTAGCCTTATAGTGTAATTTGAAGTCTGATAACATGATGCCTCCAGATTTGTTCTTTTTGTTTGAGATTACTTTGGCTATTCAAGTTCCTTTTTGGTTCCAAATGAAGCACAGAATTATGTTTTCTAGATCTGTGAAATATGATGTTGGTATTTTGATGTGGATTGTGTTGAATCTGTAAATCACTTTAGGCAGTATGGACATTTTAACAATATTGATTCTACCAGTCCATGAGCAAGAGATGTTTTTCTATTTGTTTGTGTCATCTGTGATTTCTTTCCTCAGTGTTTCCTAGTTCTCTTTATAGAGATCTTTCACCTCCTTGGTTAAGTATATTCTTAGGTATTTTATTTTCTTTGTGGCTATTGTGAGTGGTATTGAGTCTTTTGACTCTTCAACTTGACTGTTATTAGTATATACAGATGCTACTGATTTGTGTACATTGATTTTGTAACCTGAGACTTTGCTGAATTTATTTATCAATGCTAGGAGGCTTTGGGGGAGTCTTTAGGATTTTCTAGAAACAAGATTAAGCCATCAGCAAAAAGGGATAGATTGACTTCCTCTGTCCTGATTAGGAGGATACTGTTTATTTGTTTCTCTTGCCTGATTGCTCTGACTAGGACTTCTAGTGCTATATGGAATAGAAGTGGTAACAGTGGGCACCCATATCTTGTTTCAGTTCTTATTGGGAATGCTTTCAACTTTTCTCCATTCAGTATGAGATTTACTGTGTGTTTGTCATTTATGGCTTTTATAATTCTGAGGTACCTTCTATGCCTAGTTTGTTAAGAGTTTTTATTATGAAAGGATGCTAGATTTTATCAAATGCCTTTTCTGCATCTATCATGATCATGGACTTTGTTTTTGCTTCTCTTTATGTGGTGAATCACATTTATTGATTTGCATATGTTGAACCATCCTTTTGTCCCTGGGATGAAACTCCCTTCATCATGGAGTTGTGTGCTATTGAATTTGGTTTGCTAGTATTTTGTTAAGGATTTTTGCATCTGTGTTCATAAGGGATATTGGTCTGTAGTTTTCTTTTTTGTATCGTTTCCTGGCTTTGGTATCAAGGTGGTACTCACTTCATAGAAATAGTTAAGGAGGATTCATTCCTTCTCAATGTTATGAAATAATTTCTGTAGGACAGGTACCAGTTCTTCTTTGTAGGTCTGGTAAAATTTGGCTGCTACTGCATCTGGTCTAGAGCTTTTTTTGTTGTTGTTGGGAGATTTTTATTACTATTTCAATCCCTCTGCTCATTATAGTGTTCAGGATTTCTATTTTTTCCTGATTGAGGCTTGGGAGGTTGTGTGTTTCCAGGAATTTATTCATTTCTTCTACGTTTTCTAGTTTGTGAGTGTAATAATCTATTTTAAGTCAGGAACAAGATAAGCATTTACTGGAGATCCAGTGAAGTTAGGCAAAGAGAAATAAAAGGATTGGATAGGAAGAATCAAATCTGCATTTTTTGCTGATCTATAATTCCAGACGATTCTACAGACAAATTAAAAGAAATAATAACAGTTCAGCAAGTTTGCTGAATAAAAGATAGATAATACAACAACAGTTATGGCACATTTATTAAGTTTTTATGTCCAGCACTAAGTCCTATACCTTTAACTCATTTGATCTTCACAAGAGTCCTGTCGAGTAGTTACTATTTTTTAACTTTTTCATAAATGAGGAAAATGAAGTACCAAGAGTTCAGGTACTCTGTCCACAGTCACACAGTTAAAAGGTGCAAAGGCAAGATTAGAAATCTAACTCCTAAGTATACTCTTTACCACCATGCTAATTGCATTTCTACATACCACTGATAAATGATTAGAAAATATAATTTAGAAAACAGACACTATTTACAATAGCAGAAAAGTTGTAAAGTTCCTTAGACTAGCTACAACAAAAATACATAAGGCTTTTATGGAAAAAAAATTAGAAAAATTTATTGAAGGACATAAAAAAATCTTAAATAAGTGGAGAGATATACTATGTTCATGAATGAGAAGGCTCAATATTATAAAGAACTCTGTTCTTCTCCAAAATAATCTAAATTCAATGCAGTTTCAATGAGTTTCTCCAGAGTATTTTTCCCCTGTAATTTGACAAGGGTATGATTCTAAAATTCATGTGGAATGATAAAGGGCTAAAAATAAGGCAATTTTGAAGAATAAGAAGAGGGACTCCTTTTTCCAGGTATTAAGACTTATAAAGTGTTAGAAATTAAGAAGGCGGGGTATTAATGGAGAAAGAGAACTGATAGAATCAAGAGAACTCAGAAACAGACTGCTCTCCTTACGCATTTTCACATAAAACAAAATCAGTCTTATAAATCAGTAAAGAAAGGATTATTCAGTTAAAGGTGATAGGATAGTTATACATGTGGAAAAAATAATAAAGTTATATCTTTATCGCACCCTAAAAAACATGAAAAAGCAAAAGTTTTAGAAGAAATAGGACAATGTGTTTATAGCTTGTGGCAAGGAAATATATCTTAAAGTACAGAAACCATACTTAAAGACATTTTAAATTTTGTACAATGAAATATAAGCCATAGACTGGGAGAAGAATTTTGCAACATATATAACTGACAAAAGATTCATTTGTAATTTATATAAAGAATTATTATCATTCAGTAAGAAAAAGACAACAAAATAGAAAAATGGGCAAAGGGTATGAGCAGTTATTTCATTAAAGAGGAAAACTGGGCAATAAACATATGAAACAATGCCTACTCTGATTAGCAATCACAGAAATGCATATTAATGTGAAATATATATTCATCAGATTGACAAAGATGAAGAAATCTGACAGAATTAAATAGGACAATGATATAAAAAATGAGAACTCAGAAATATATCCTATGAGAATGTGTTGGTAAATCAATTTAAAGAATATTTTAGCAAAGTTGAAATATGGTTGAAAAGTAGCATATTTACAACCCAACATTTCGCTCCTGAACATGGGTGCCAGAGAAGTCCTGTCACTTGTGCCTAGGGAGACACTTATCAGATTGCTGAGTGCAATACTGACTGTAATGAAAACCTGGAAACTGTGAATGACAGCAGGAGAATGGAAATGTAAGTTGTGGTAATACTTGTAAGGGGGTACTGTGGTATAGTTTAAGTGAATATCCTGAGCCACAAGTACCATGGATGAATCTCAAAATACATAATTTTGCAGAAAGTTTAATATTATATGATTCCATTTCTGTAAAATTTTAAAACATGCAAAATGAGAATATGTATTGTTTATGGTTATATACGCATGTAGTTACAGTATAAAAACATGTATGGGATGATAAATAATAAATTCAGGATTAAGATTCTCTCTGTAGGAGAATGGGATTGGGGAGAAAGACACAATGGCTTCAACTATATTTATTTTTAATTAAAAAAAAGTGAAAATAAGTCTGAGGAAATAATATGGCAAAATGTTAAGATTTTAAAAAACTAGGCAATGGATACATGGATATTCATCATATTATTCTTTTAAACATTTTTATATAATCAAAGTATTGAGTAATTTTTAAAAGTAGGTACATTTACACTGGGCTCCAATAATTTCTATTGGTTTCGTAGCTTCTGATTATCCAGGGAAATCATATCCCAGGCCTATTTCTTCTGGTTATGTTTTCTAGTTAGTCTGTCCTGAAACGGGTCTCTGAAAACTTACATTAGTATAATGCTAAGCACACATTAGGCCAGTAACCTTGTAAATAGTAATCAGATTAAAACTGAGTATAACACAATAGTCTCAGCATGGTATTTTTTTCCTTTCATTCCTTAAAATTCACTTTTTAGATTTTCTTTTGAAGAACAGAATTTTTAGAAATTAGTCATTAAGTCAGTTTGATAATTATCTAGAGAAAAATCCTTTCTCCATATTCATTGATGTAAATAGTATTGTTATGCTTTAAATAAAAGCAAATTTGTGGAATTTCAAAATAAAGTTCAGATCTTTTCATCGTTATTTAACATAAAATTTTTAAAATGTGCAAGAGAGACTTAGAGTGATACAATTTGGGAGGTTATAAGAGAACCACAAATATCATGTAGTCCAGTTGCCTGTATTTGTATTCCCCTCTATTAAATTTCTACCAAATGGTTATCTAATCTGTGTTTGAGAATTTCTAATAAAAGATGTTGTACGCAATGCATACAAATGGGCTAGGCATGTTAAACATTATACTTTATTATACCTTAGGTTTAATCAGAACAGTCCCTACAAGTATTATATATTCCCACTACTGCCATCTACTTTTGTCTGCTTGACTTTGTGAATTTATTACTGATCTTAAAACTTGATGCATAGGCTGGGCACAGTGGCTCACGCCTGTAATCCTAGCACTCTGGGAGGCCGAGGCGGAAGGATCGCTTGAGATCAAGAGTTCAAGACCAGCCTGAGCAAGAGCGAGACCCCGTCTCTACTAAAAATAGGAAGAAATTAGCCAGGCAACTAAAAATGTATAGAAAAAATTAGCTGGGCATCATGCGCATGCCTGTATAGTCCCAGCTACTCGGGAGGCTGAGGCAGGAGGATTGCTAGAGCCCAGAGGTTTCAAGTTGCTGTGAGCTAGGCTGATACCACCGCTCTCTAGCCTGGGCAACAGAGCGAGACTCTGTCTCCAAAAAAAAAAAATCAATGCATATAATCAAATAAACATAATGCTGAGGCCATTATCTGGGCCCAAACCATTTTCCTTTATACCATTAGAAATTAATCCAAGCCCAGACTTGTCTAGAAGATTTCTGACAACCAACATAGAGAACTCTAGTTTAGGTGAAGTATTATGAGAAAGCAAGAATTCTTTGGGATTGCTGGAGAAATATTACATGTGTAATTAAACACCAGTGCCCCACTCTCCATGCCAAGGTTCATTATAGCTTAATGAACCTTGTTTTTAGTATATCTCTATAAACTGGTTATTGGTATCATAAAGATGTACCTTAGAGATAGTAAGTTGTATGCCATACTGCTAAAACTGTTAACTACCAAAACGACTTGTCTAGTAGGATTTGTCTTAGATTTTAAAAAAACATGTGAAAATAAAATCTATTATATCTAAATAACATAGAATTAGCATTGCGGCACATGTTGCATTTTAACTCTAGGAAATTTGAACATAAAATAGTCTGATTTGCTTTTGTCTAGGTATTGTTTTGCATTTTATTTTTTGGTGTATTTTATATGTGGAAATGCTACTGTTACCATTTTAGTGTCTCTAATCCAGGATATTTGGTGGACCTTAATCTTCACAGTCTTGTTGGCTAGCATGCCAATGTTTCTTCATAGAAATGGGTTTGTAAGCACTTAACCCCCATCTGGCCTTTCTCATTAGAAGTCTTCTGATAGAATTGACATTCGATACTTTTGTTCCTCAAAAGGTAGTAACAATGGGTGGAGAATGGTGAGTGCCCTTGTCCAAAATAAGCTCCTTTTGGCTGTTTTAATGTCTAAGAAATTTTAAAATGAAGAAAATTAGTATGGGAAGACATTCACATTTAGAAATATATTAGATCCTCAGATTTGAGTATAATTAAATTAAATATTCCTTATTATTTCAAATCTCCAGTGAAATTAACCTATGTTGATAAATAATGATTATGTAATTACAGATGCCACCACAACTATGTACCACAGTGAGAATGCCAATTAAAATAACATGAATAGCAGCAACACTGAAGCTATGTAGAACATAGTGTAATCTTAAGACTTTATGTCTACATACCATTATGAATGTCCATTACTTCAGTGTCTCAAATTAGGATATAGATTGGCAAGAAGAGACCACATCCACCCCTCCCACTTTCATTCCAAGTTAGATGTGAAGTTCCAATTTATTTAGTAATGTATTTTAGAAATGCCACATAGCAAAGTGGGTGACACAGAGCAGAAACCAGAGCTATATACATCTCAGCACAATTTCCCAGAGCCCTCACGTGCTAAATGGGGGCACAGAGTTGCTGGTTATACCCTTTACTATCTTAATTTTGTGCTCTATTGCAGCTCTTAATTAATTAGGCCTTGTGTTACTATTTAAGAAAAATAAATGTGAACAGTCTTGACCCCAACAAGAAAAGATACCAAGGTTCCCTGTTCTTGAGCAAAACTTACCAAACCAAGAAGCAAAGTCAAAGCTACCTAATATCCTGGAAAGTCCAGTTGTACACAGGTTGCCCTTAACTGATGGAATTTTATTGTAGATGAGAATTTGGTTGGAGGATTATAATTATAAATCTATTTCCACCCAGTTATCAGTGAATTGTGAGGGTTTATATTACTGGTCAATATATAATTAATTATAGCCAATAATTATAGTTATTATATTGCTAATTGATGTGAAAGAAATTAGTGTTTTCTTTTTTCTACTGTTGAGGAGCCCAGTTCAATATGGCAGACTATTGCTGCAGTTGAAGAAATGTTCTGGCTTCATTTGTGCTGAAAATTTGCACTCTCTTCCTTCCTTTCTTTTGGGGAGTATTACTACAGACTCATGGATTTTTATTTATTTTATGTTTTATAATCAAAGATAGTCATTTTTTATGATGTTTGGGATGCCCCAGTCTACCCAGTTGGGAGCCCCTCTGACTCGACCCTCTGGCTCCATCAGCTGTGGGTGTCCCTTTCTTTCTTCACAACAAGGTTCCCCATTCTCATCTGTGGTTTGCTTGCTGCCAACTTGAAACCAGGCATTTTTCCAGCGAGTCTGGGTTTATTTTAGTGGGGAATGTTATCCCAGATCTGAGACCAAAGGTCTTCATTGCAACTGGCATATGATTGTTTCTAAGCCTTTTCAATGGGTAGAGATTAGGGAAAGTGTGTATGTGTGAATGTGTGTGTGTGTGTGTGTGTAGGTTTTAATCGTGAGTTCATGTTGACATTTCTAAGTCAAAATTAACGTTACAGGTTTTTCTTCTTAACTTCTTTGACCTTATTATTATAACTCATTTTCTCTCATGCTGAAAATCTTGGTTCCTAATAATATTTATTCTGTCACACAATATATATAAAATTGTTTCAGAATTACACTACCAATATTACCAATAGTAAAATAGTTTTAATGAAATTAAATATTACTTTCCAGATTTTTTTGTCCTTTGAATACATACCACAAAGTATGTACTCCTTTTTCAAACACTTTACATTTATTTTTGGACATGTAGAAAAAACTCTAACATAATTCAAAAGTCAAGCTAGATAAGAAAGCTAAACTCAGAGAAGTCTCACTTCCTGTCCCTGCCCTCTACGCTTTCCCCATCCATTTTTTTAACCCATTTTTATTAGTTTCTAGTTTATCCTTCTTTCTTTTTGCAGAAATGAGCTCTTATGCACATACATATATGTGTGTGAATTTGTATGTAATGTGTATATTCCTCATCTTTTCTTATGCTAAATATACTGTTGTCTACCCTGCTTTTTTGACTTAACGTATCCTGCAGATTACTCCATATCAGTAGGTAGAGATCTCCTTAAAAAGAAAAGCAAAGCAAAAGTTAATCAGTAATCCTCTGTGTGGATGTATCATAGTTTATTCAACCAACCTGTTAAAGCACTTTGGGTTTCTAGTACACATACTGGGTTAATTTTAAAGTAACTGTTTAAAAATATTTAAACTGTTTAGTGTGTTGTCATTGCATAAAACCCAGACTTTCCGTTACGGCCTGTAAACCCGTCTCTGCATCGCCTCTCCCACCTCCTTTCGTGCCACGGTCTCCCTGGCTCGCTGAGCCCTCTTGCTGTCAACTCAGATACGACCTCCTCAGAGGGACAGTCCCTGACCACCCTATTTAATGTAGTTTCTTTCCTTTCAAGTCACTGTTACTTCATTCTATTTATTTCCTTATCAGCCTCTAAAAACAATATGATGTTACTTTGTTGTCTTCAATTTAGGCAGTATCATATAGGGGCTAAGAACTTGGGTTCTGAGCCAAATGGCCTGATTTTAAGTCCTGGTTATGTGACTCTGGACATGTTAACTTTGCACTCTGTGCCTCAGTTTCTTCATCTAAAAATGGGAATAATAATAGTATTTTTCTTATAGAGTGCTGTCAGAAATGAATAATAAACACTTGTGCAGTTATTTGTACATACTAAGTGTAAAATAAATGCTAGCTATGTCAGTATTACTACTGAATTGTTCATGTGTCTGCCCTTAATAAGCTCTGCAACAGCGAGCACCTTGTATCTCTTGCTCCTCCCCATTGTACTCTGAGGATTTAGAACAGTACCTGAAATATGGGAGACACTTGCATATTTTTGCTAAACAAATAAAAGCTAAAATTCAATTCCCATTCCTTTGAAACATTCTTGGAAATGTGTGTGAGTAAAAGTAATTTCTCATATACATCATATGTAGTTGTGAAATTTAACAGGTATTTTCATCAAATTCATCATCAAAATATGAATGCCTACTGTTAACATGTATCTTGGAAGTTCTGGCCAATCAGTAAAATTTGAAACATCAAAAATTATTCCTGTTAGAAAAAGGCTAGAATTATCATATTTGCCTTGACACAATTACGTATCCATGAAATCCAAAAGTATCAACTAAAATCCTCCTGAATTGTTGAGAGTTTAGTAATGATCAGATATAAGCTATAAATAAAGAAATTGTTTTCCAGCATACCATTAATTACCAGTAAAGGGCATAATTGAAAGAAAAATATTGATCTACCAGGGCACAGAAAAAGATACCTAGCAGTATTTCTAATAGAAAGTATGTGGAATGTGTCTTTTCATAAAGAGAATTAACTGAGAGATGCAAAAGATTTAGAAAAATTATATACTCTGTTTCCAGATAAAAATATTGAATATTATAGAAATTAAAATTCTTACAAATTATTGTATAATGTTAAATTATTGCAAACCAAATTTATTTGTAGTTTCTTAGGAACCTTATCAATTATTTTGTAGTTCATGTGGAAAATATTTGAAAAAGAACAGAGATGGTTTGATGGCCACTCTTTAACAGATTCATAACACATAATCTGCTAGCAACTAGAAGAGAATAAAGTTCACAGTAGCCCATAACTTTTTATATAGTAGTAGTATATGTGACAGCCAAGTGTACCAGAAATGTCTTGTGTATACATAAGTGAGCATGTCATTTAATTTTACAGCAAGGAATCTCAGATAGAAGAAAGGTTGTAATTTACCCAGAATTTCAGAGGATGCCAGAGATAGCATCAAAATTATATTGATGACTCTAAGTAAACTTTAAACAGTTGGTATAAAACAGAATAAATTTCCCATTGAATTTTTGTGCAATATAGGATGACTGCTTTGTCACATTTTGCCCATTAGTTGTGTGTTGACTTTCAGAGTAATTTTCCCTGTAGGCTACAAAAATCATTTTTCTAGGGATTTGTTTACTCTCAATTCTTGAACTATTTTTTTTGTGTGTGCATGTGCCAATTAGTGGAACTATTTTTTTCAAATACTGATTTGCTTACTCTTGCTTTGATCTACAAAGGATTTAAGGTGATGTATTTAAGTATTCTATCTTAATAGCAGATTCAATGCTTTTGTTTGTGTGTTCGTGTGTTTTATATTTATATAGCCATTAGGTTGACAGGTATGTTCTATATCATCATGGGATTATCCTCTTTTTTCAGTTGTACTTACCAGATTATAAATGCTACAAAAATTTCTAACCATCAAGTAAAATATTTTAGAAATTGACTAGAAATGCAAACCACATTTACACCATTTTAAGTGTAACTTACTATGAAGATCTCCAAAGCAATATATTACAGTAAAAATCAGATTCCTCTTGTAATTGTATAGTATCTCCTTAAGTATGCATTGGGAAGACAGCTGGCATACGAAGCTTGATTCAGAGATCACAGATTATAACACTTAAATTTGCTCACAATCCCATCAACTAAAGTCACAGGCTGGTGAGAAGAAAGTACAAAATTATGTTATTTATAATACAACTATTAGCTAAACTTTCTGCTGAAATTTTCCTACAGATTATAAAATGTATTTGTAATAGATTATTTTAAGTCAGCCTGTTGAGATATCTATCACACTAAGTGTAACCTCTTGCCACGACTAAGGTATTGTCTCTTTATTACTTTTTAGTATCTAAAAAGCACGGCAAGCTCATTACTTTCTTACGAACATTCATGAAGTCTCGTCCAACAAAACAGAAGCTGAAGCAGCGGGGAATCTTGAAAGAGAGAGTGTTTGGTTGTGACCTGGGGGAGCACCTTCTGAATTCTGGTTTTGAAGGTAAAAATAAAATTTATAAGCCCATACTTTCAGTTTCTGACCTCTCCATATTGGGTTTCTGTAACCACTTATGGAGTAGATTAGGCAAGTGATCTCTCATTTCAGGAGCAGGGATTGAGCTTCCTCAGGTACTCATCTCAGTTTTGGGTAGAGCTGAGAATGAAAAGTCTAAGAATGTACTTTGGCATCAGAAATGCCTATGATCTGTTTAGGAAGAGTAGGACATTCACACAAAAGGTACAACAATACCGTTATTTTGCATTATTTTTTATATCTGCCCAGATAGCTTCTTAAGCCAGTTTTCCTGCTCACATTTTATCCTAAAATATTTATGTAATTCTTCTTGTGGAAAAAAACATAGCTTTGAGACTATGAAATACCAAAACCAGTCTTCCAACTTTTATACCTAAAAATTTACATTCTTTTCTCTGTAAATTAAATTGTGAATGAAGAATTTAGTGATTAGGTGAATGGATGGATAGGAGGGAAATAGGAATTTTCATTTGATATTTTAAAATAGTACTTTCCTCTACCGTCTCTTTTAGACATGCTAAACTATTAAGGCAGTATCTACCTGTGATATTGATAAGTATCACAAATAGATGATTTGTGAAACTCTGAATTCTTTTTTTTTTTTTTTTTCTGAAGACAGTCTCACTCTGTTGCCCAGGCTAGAGAGAGTGCTGTGGTGTCAGCCTAGCTTGCAGCAACTTCAAATTCCTGGTCTCAAGCAATCCTGCCTCAGCCTCCCCAGTAGCTGGGACTACAGGCATGCGCCACCATGCCCGGCTAATTTTTCTATATATTTTTAGTTGACCAATTAATTTCTTTCTATTTTTAGTAGAGAAGGGGTCTCGCTCTTGCTCTGGCAGGTTTTGAACTCCTGCCCTTGAGCGATCTGCCTGCCTCGGCCTCCTAGAGTCTAGGATTACCGGTGTAGCCACTGCACCCGGCCAAACTCTGAATTCTGATGGGAAATACCCATTGTGCCTTTTGAGATCACTAATCAAAAATGGTAAATTAATTATAATCAAGTTAATAATATCAAGTCCAAATTAAGGCCTTACTCATTGTTTAAAGAATATCAGTGGACTTACATCAATAATATGAATTTAATGCAAACTATACCATGTTTCTTGAGAGAGTAGACAAAATATTATTTCAAGTAGATGTTATTCCCAAATTAATATCAATAGTGCAATTCTTTAAACAAAAAGACAAAAACTCCGAGGATTATTTTTGTATCTATTCAAAATTCACATGAAAAAATCAACCAGTGAAAGTATCAAAGATCTTTGCGGAGGGGGGGGTTGGGGGGAATCAGTGAGAGGATAGGAGATATCTAATTTTACTAGATATTAAAACAGTATTCAAAACTAGAAGGCAGAGCTTTGTGCCATGTATGAAATGTGAGTGCTACAGCTTAGAATGTTCAGAAATAGTTATTACTATAGATAAAAATCTATTATGATAAAGTATAGTTTTATAACCATGTTATGAGGAAAGATTATTTATAATAGATACTGATTCAGAATCCAAAGTGCTCACCACTACCCCATGGAACCCTCGTATAATATATACTGAGATAATGAAATAACAGTTTTGAAAAAAAATTCCCACTTTATGACACTGAAAATAAACTCCAAATGTGTAAAGGAGTTAAACTTTTATTGCCAATATGAACTGATTTTAAGGTAAAAGAATAGTAATAGCTTTATCAGATTTAAACAAAAAGCGTAGAGGTAACTTCAAATATGTACTTTTCATATATTGAAAAATAACAGGGGCCGGGCGCGGTGGCTCATGCCTGTAATCCTAGCTCTCTGGGAGGCCGAGGCGGGTGGATTGCTCAAGGTCAGGAGTTTGAAACCAGCCTGAGCAAGAGTGAGACCCTGTCTCTACTATAAATAGAAAGAAATTAATTGGCCAACTAATACATATAGAAAAAATTAGCCAGGCATGGTGGTGCATGCCTGTAGTCCCAGCTACTAGGGAGGCTGAGGCAGTAGGATTGCTTGAGCCCAGGAATTTGAGGTTGCTGTGAGCTAGGCTGACGCCACAGCACTCACTCTAGCCTGGGCAACAAAGTGAGACTCCGTCTGAAAAAAAAAAGAAAAGAAAAATAACAAATATAGAGGGAGGAAATGTAGACAAGGAAAAATAATTTTTTAGATATGAAATACTACTATTATAATGTATAAGAATATCATCCAGATTTTTGAAACAATTTAAGTCTCTGAGTAAAAGAATGGAGAAATGATATAAATGCATAATTGTCACAGGGTGATAGGTAAACAAAATACAGAAGAGTGTTTATCCTCATTTGTAATCATGGAAATGTATCTTCGGACAATTTTGAGAAACCGTATTACATTGGTAAACGTTATGAAGATAACAAAGCTGTTTTTCTAAATTATGATATCCAGTGCTATTAATGACAGCAGTAGTTTTTACCAACAGGTAAAAATTGTTGGTTTCAGGTAGCTTTGAATTAGTACAACCTTTGAATTAGTACAAAACATTTTGACATTTTATAGCAAGAGACTTTTTAGTGTCCCTTTCATCTAGCAATTCTGCTCCTTAGGGATTTATGCTAATGTTGTAATAAAATAGTAACAGAAATATTCATTGTAGCATTATGTGTCAGAGCAAAAAAGTATTAAATACCTAACTTTGGGAGGATTGTTCTATAAATTATAAAGCTATTAAATATTGTGAGTTTGAATACAGTGTAGAAACTTGAAAAACATGTAAGCAGTAGATAAAACTTTTTGAAGTATGGATACTTAGGTGACATGTAAAATGAACTATGCTAAAGTATTAGATATAGAGAATGTCTATATGTGATTGATTTTTTTCTTAATTTTCTTGCTTTTTCAACTAAAACAAAACTTTAAAGGAATATTTAATATGAATTTAATAGTCCTGGAAGATAAACCTCTGTGCTGACAGCCTGTCCAACAGAGAAAGTCTGTATACACAAAAAAATGAACTTGTGACATCAGAGTAAAATTGCAATTTGATAAACTTTAGGAGGCAGAAACCTTAAAGACTGAAGTGAAATATATTCTAGTTGGCATATTAAAATAATTTCCAGTTTCATCAGGGATGGTAAAAAATGAAAAATAAATATATATATGAAGGATATTCATTTCAGTATTCAAATGAAGATTAAATTAATAGGAAAAGGCAAGCTTTGAAGTTCATTAACTAAAATTTTAATTAGGAAAGAAAATGTTTTTTAATATCAAAATGATTTATTAGTTTGTCTTTGATTTAATAAATATGTGAGGAATTTTAGCTTTAAAGATTTTGAGACTTAGTATATTGGGGTTTTTTTGTGTGTTTTTTGTTTGTTTGTTTGTTTTGATTCAGAGTCTTTCTTGATCTGTCACCTGGGCTAGAGTGCTGTAATGTCAGCCTAGCTCACAGCAACCTCAAACTCCTGGGCTCCAGTGGTCCTCCTGTCTCAGCCTCCCAGAGTGCTAGGATTACAGGCGTGAGCCACCATGCCCAGCCAAGACTTTGTATATTGTATGTAGTCTATAACTACAGTTGTATGTGTGTATATATTCATACACATATAGAGAGAGACTATTGTAAAGTCTAAATTAAAACAATTAGAAGTGAATATATATTGTATATGATATTTAAACTCTAAATTTAAGCAATTAGAATAATCACGAAGAAGAATGATATATACTATATGCATAATTACGAGAGATAAATACAGTATGTATAATAGAGACAGATAAGTATAATTATATAACATGTGTAAGTGTTCTTCATGACTATTCTGTTTGGGGTTAGACTTTAAAATGGTGTCTTTATCATGAACAAAATAGATTTTACAGCAGATTTTTCTGAGAAGGAACGTCACATCAGAATTATGTTTTACTAAGTGATTCATTCTCTGAATAATTCCTAGTGAATAATCAACTTTGTAGGGAGATTATCTTATTACATTTTCTAATCTTTTGAGTACCTCCCTGTTGCCTTAAGTGACAAACCTGACCTGTTTCTTTTATACAAAGTGTTGTAAGAAATAACACAGGAGCCTGACAAGGCAGTTTTCTTTTTAACCTTTCATTTGTGGTCCCTGGTGCCACGGTTCACTCAGGATGATCATACAGAGTTTCAGTTATCACAGTCACAGTGTTTATAATTGAGTTGATTAAAGATTATATCAGTTATTTTTATAGAATTTATTCTTTAAACATCTGCCCACATAGTACTTTTTGTTGTATATAGATTAGACAAATTTGTTATTTACTTGGGCATTCTTAATTATAGCATTAAAATGTTTTTTGTTACATTAATTTCTTTTTCTTTTTGTATTTCTTGCCATCATTCAACTTTGCTTAGATGTGATCATTAATATGAATTGAGTGTTTTCCAATTTATTCTGCCATACTCAGTAGCTTTCAAACATGGATTCAGCAATTTTAGTTGTATTTAGAAGTGTCAGGTATGTTTCCATTCTTCTTAAGAATGATAGGAGAGGACAGATACCAATATATAATTACTGTCTGAAAAATACCAGATTTAACTATAGCGCTCATATATACTAATTATGATAAAAATCTATTTGAATGGAATAGAGTTTTTAGGTATCATTGATTTTTTTATAGGACTTTTATTTTTGCTGCACATATTTAAAAGTAAATTTTCTTAAAAGTTTGAAATGAGCTTTCTAAAACAAAATAGTGAGAACTTTGTAGAAAACTAGGTAAAATTATGTTTGGTACAAAATATAAAAAATATTTTAAAACCCAAGGAGAGGAAACTCTGTTGCCCGAACATATTTCTGTGTGATACTGTAATCAGATTTTGTAATCAAAGCTCAGTAGAAATTAAACAAGGCCCAAATAACCTGAAATTAATTCTTTATTTTTTCCTAATAAAAAATCGTATTTTCCTAATCAAAAATCATGATGCACATCGTAAAAAGTAACACTGTTGTAATCATGTACTCCCAGCCTGGAAGTCACTTCTTTGAAAATGGAACTCAGCTTTTTCATGTGTATCTGAAATACTTGCAGGGTGCCTGTCAGATAAAAAGGACTTAATAAATACTGGATTGATGAGTAACTGAGTAAATGAAAAGAACAGAAATAAAACCAAAACTTTCAAGATCCCACTTTTTTTAACCATGATTCTAATTTTAAGGATCATCAATTTTAATTTAACATTTTTTATTCTCTTGTCATATGATGATATTAAAAAAAAACCCTAAGAATGTTAAAGTGGATCCAAAGAGTGCAAGAATAATTCTTTTTTTTTTCTTTTTTCTTTTTAGTCACCTCTTTATATGTATAAAGAATAATTCTTAAAGTCATATCATCTTTTAGCAGCGGTCCCTAAACTTTTTGGCACCAGGGACCATTTTTGTGGAAAACAGTTTTCCACAGATGGTAGACCAGTAGGGGTGGGAGGAGGGGTGAGCTCAGGCGGCCATGTGAGCCATGGGGAGCCATGGGGAGCCATGGCGAGCTCCTGGAAATGCAGATGAAACTTTTTACTGACTCTCCTTCCTCTGCTCACTTCTTGCTGTGCCACCTCCCCCTCCCCCAAATTCCTAAGTTTCATGGAGGAAGATTTTTCCACGTTTCTTAGAGAAGCCATTTTGGAAGTTTTAATGTTATATTTTGACTGAGTCATTATTAGTGTGCGTTTGGCTGGCTTGTTAGATGGGTTGAGTGGAGTAGCTAATAAAATACCTTTTTTTGCAAGACATAATATATTGGATTCTCATTTTGCTTTCCTACATGTTAGTAAAAAAATAAACCAGATATTGTCATTTTATCTTCTCTACTGTTTTTCAGTTTCTCTTCTCTTCAAAATTAAAATTTATGCTTTTCTCTTTCCTTTTGCCACTTGTTTATTAAATGTCCCATTTGTCTCTCTTAAAATTGCAAGTAATAGTTACATAATTTTATTTATTAAGCCTCACTGAGTGATTGTTTTGTAGACATTTAGTTCTTTTACTTAAGGAACATAAAATGTAAAGAAACAATTCAGATGCTTTCTATAAAGTATTACATCTGTACAAACTTGGTCATGTTATCGGAGAAAGACCTCTAATTCTCTATAATTTCAAAGTTTTCCTACTTATTTGGGAGAATACAAATGGATATGAATCTAATATCACACAGATGTAAGATTCCAGTGAAAGTTATCTATACTTTTCAAACATAGTAGCTTGTTTTTATGAAAATTTTATAATGTATGCTAGAGAGCCTGATAATATGGAAATAAAATCCTGTGTTCTGAAGGATTTTCTTTCAAAACACACTTTTTGTGTACCTGGTGAGTTAGCATGCTAATTTGGAGCATACATAATGCGAAGCATCTTTTAAGAAAAAGAATTAAAACTGTTTTTCTCTTTAAGTAATTATGTTAATTATCCCGGTAATCTCTAAATATATTTCCTTTGAAGTAGATGACAGAAATTTTCTAGCTCCAAATTTTATTATTCTACTTCTAGTTTATAGAAGAGAAACATAAGGTACTTGAGGTTATCATTGTTGGAAGAATGCCGGAAGTAGGACCTGTGTTTTCAAAAACATATTTTATATCTTGCACATCATTTTGACACAGATTGCTCATAATGAAAATCAGTCCACAAAAGTTCACGACAATTTTGTCTGCCCTTCATCCTTACTAGATGCACATTTCCGTGTCTTGTTATTAAAAGTCTTAAGTGTATTTAGAGGCAGAAAGCATATAGTTGAAATGAATATAGAATTATATAATGATCAGATAACTTTTTCTGGCCCTTGGGGCACCTGTAAGTTAATTCACATGCTAATTTTTACACCTTGTGTCAGGACAGTGCTCCTGAGTTTTGAATATACAAAGATGAACGATGCATGGGTTTTGTCCTTTATGAGCCTACAGTCTAAAAGGAGTAATGATTGTATAAACAATACATGGTAATTTGAAATACCCTTCTGTGAGTACATAGGATGTAGGGCTGTGGATGCCTTCACTTGAGGGTACTCAGGGAAGGCTTGCTTAAGAGTGATAGTTTAGCTGTGTTCTGAACAACCAAGAGTTTTCTATATGAAGAAGGGAGAGTCCAGGTAGAAGAAATTGCTTTGTGAAGGAGTCATAAAATGGGTGGTTTGTGTGGTAAAAGGTGAAACTTCACTTTGCCTATAGTTGTGAATATGGAAATATGATAATAATTAAGTATAAATTGCAAAGGGTCTTATATGCCAGGCAGTGTGTTACAGTAGTTGAAAACATTAGCTCTGTCCTTGGACTGCTTGAGTTAGAATCTCATTTCTAGCACTGTTTCCTCCCTATGCTTGGGTAAAACTTCATTGCTCCAATTTTCTTTTCTGTAAAAATGAGAATAATGATAGTACTTTCACCGAAGGGTTTCTGTGAGAACCAGAGAGTCCATTGTAAAGCACTTAGCCTGGATCATATTAAGTGCTCAGTATTATCAGTTGCTGTTTTTGTTTTTGATTTAAAAAAAAATCAAAGATAAAGAGTTTAAGTTTTAGATGGAATTACAGCATCTGACAGAATTAAAGATAGACTACAAGGACAACAGAAGGCAAGAAAACCAAGAAAAGTCTATTATAATAATAAAAGAATGACAGTAATATACTGTAAATGAAATACATTAGCTAAAATTACCTTATTAAAATATCTTATTAGTGTCATTTGCCACTCTGAATGTTTCATCCTTGGTATATAAGTGCTCTTTATAGACCAAATAATGTACTTCCAAGCTTTTTTTTTTTTTTCAGGGATTTTCCCGACACTTTTCTTTCTACTTATTCTTAGGGTGTCCTTTATCATAGCTGTTAATATTAAGTAAAAATGTAGTTATAAAGTCTGTAAACTCACCAATCTTTATTACAAACCAATGTTCAAATCTTAGCCATTATAAATTTTTAAATGGTTATAAAAAATTTTATATCATATACTTTGGAATTTCTGTTCTAGACTGTAGACCCCAGAATCGCTGTATTCACTGAGCTAACTGGATAGAGTATGTGCTCTTCTTTTCTTTCTACTTAGAGTATCCTTTATCATGAGCTGATAATATTAAGTAAAAATGTCAGTAAATTTAATGTAAAGATGGGCAGGAAATTAAAATATTCTATTTAAATATTAAAATAAAATATTCTATTTAAAATTGCTTTGGCCTTTACATTATATTGGTGTTTTGTTTATTGAATAAAATTAGAGTAAGCATTAATGTGAAAAGATGGAAGAAACTTTTAAAGAAGTGAAACATTGCAGCAGTCCCAAGCAGTAATGTTGGGATAAGCATTTAACTTTATATAGCCATTTGCTATGTATGAAATTTATCTGAACAGATGTATTTTTAAAAATTCTGGCACACCGTTAGGACTAAAAAGTTCACCTTACTGTGATAACATGATCTGAATGAGTCTACTGTAGAAGATAGACTGTCTAAATGAGTATGAACTCTTTTACTTACCTAAATGTCATGAGATAAGAGCCACTCTTGATTATTCAGGAATTAGTTATGTAGTTTAGATGTGACATTAAGTAAAGATACCCTCATCATTTTTTGTAGTGGAATGATCTTCACCCCCTTTAATTTTATTTATAAATTTTATTTTACTTTTGAAAACTAAAATGTTCCTATTTTTTGGTGACTTTGATTCCACTGAATACTACCAATCTAATTTATGTTTTTAAAAATCCTCTTTAGTGCCCCAGGTTCTTCAAAGCTGCACAGCATTCATTGAGAGATATGGCATTGTGGATGGAATTTATCGTCTTTCTGGCGTTGCATCCAATATCCAGAGGCTACGGTAAAATCTTACTTGGCATTTTCTTCTTCATTCCTTTTTAACTCATTAAAATGAAATTATTTCAAAATTGAAGTATTTTGGTAACCACAATTTTCAGTAAGATAGTTTAAATACAATAGGAAATAATATCCGTATTGTTCTCTGTATATATTTTTCTAAATGACATTTCTTCATCTGTAGTATCAGTGAACCATGCACTTTAATCTCTTCAATACTTGTATTTTGTCTCTTTATAATGTTTGAAGATTTTAGCAAATTGAGTCTGAACACATGACAACCATGAGAGATGAAATTACATTCTCATAGAATTGTTCTTTAGTTCTTAATTAAAATTGATGTGCATGAAACCTTTTCTAATCTTCTTTGACCTTAATTCTGATATATGCTCAAGTGTGCATGTGTTACATATTTCACAACCTTCCCAGTATCTTCTCTGAGACAAAAATAGTGGTATCCTCTATGCCAGCAATATAAATTTTATTTTTGCTTAATCTTTTGGATTCTAGTCTATTCTTGATATGCTATTATCCTTTCTTTTTCACTGTGATACATGGTAACTGCCATTATTCTTGTAGGTATTTTAATATTTTAATTGACCACAGAGCTCATCTCTGTTTTCAGGAATACACATTTAGAAAATATTTAAAATGGTTCTTTTGTTAAAGACAGTTTCAGTCTTTAGTTTAAGACATAGTATTCAGATTGTCCATACACATTAGTCCTTTAATGGTCTCATGCCTGTGGATTAATATTAACTAACCTTAGTATTCTGACCACAACTTTTATTTTCTTTAATGCTACAGATTTTACTGTCTGTTAAAATTTGGTATTAGCTGGGAGTTGCTTTATTAATGTACTATTTCTGGCTTTTTTATCCCACTTTACTAAAGCATTCCTGAGCTATCCAACTTATATCCGAGGAATTTCTGTACATAGTTGTTCGTGCACGAATTGCCATTCAACTCCAGTTTCTGGGATTGCCAGAAATTAGGCAGAATATTTTCAGTTCAAGTCATTAGAGATTAGGAGTCCTGTTTTTAGATTGATGTGCTATAAGAGCTGCTCATTCATATGAGTTTCAAGGTTATTGTCCATTTTAACATTAAAGCTATGCCTTTAACATCCATGTAGAAAGATACCTGTCTTATGATAAGGCATCCAGTTGTTGCTAGAGTCCAATATAACTTACACAAAATATAATAAATTGAATAAAATAGGAACTCATTGAGTTGGAGCTGAACACTTTGAGCCTTTGCTTTCTGTTTTTAAGTCATACATTTGCTTTCCACCAGTAAAATAATTTTGTTTTGTCCTCATCTGCCTTTATTAGCCATGAATTTGACTCTGAGCATGTCCCCGACCTGACAAAGGAGCCGTATGTTCAAGACATCCATTCCGTGGGCTCCCTCTGTAAGCTGTACTTCCGAGAGCTCCCAAACCCTCTGCTCACCTACCAGCTATATGAGAAATTTTCTGTGAGTACAAATCACTTTTGAATCAAGTGCTTTGTGGGGCTTTGCTGTGGTTTTGTTTAAAACATGTGAAGATTGGTTTGGTCTCATGTAAGAAATAGTTCTGTGACTAAAATGACTCCTTAAAAAAACAGTCATTGCCAGCTTATCTGTGATCTTTGCTATTTTCATACTGTCATTCTTCTAGTTTCTGACTTTGAGCCACTATCATATCGCCTTGAATATGGATTGCCATCGAGCTTTTTAAAATTATATTTGAGTAGATTTCAGTGCTCACATTGTGTGAAAACAGTTTACTTCCTTGATATTATGTTGTGTTTCTTCCTCATTTAGCATCAGAGAGTAAAGTGAGTTAATCTCAGAGTGAAAACTGAATCATAAGTGAAGAACTTTCAATTTTACCAACAAAGCTCACTAGTTTATTTTCCACTGTGATTGTTACAGGATGCTGTTTCAGCAGCAACAGACGAAGAAAGACTGATAAGAATTCATGATGTTATCCAGCAGCTGCCCCCGCCACACTACAGGTAAGCCACAGTTGGCCAACACCAGACAGAGGGAGAAGTCAGTTGATCTGCAACAGTGTTTTTTCCCTTTGGATCTCTAACTATCTAAACTTCCCTGGAGTTCTAACTAATCAAACTTCCATTTTTCCAGAATGAATTTCATTCATAAATATATACATTTATATTTATTTATTTGTCTTTATATCCCCAGGGCCTGGCATAGTGCTTAGCATCCAATAGAGACTTAAGTGGTAACTGAATGAATGAACAAATGACAAATGAACGGCTGACTAAATCTGGAGTTTGTTTTGTTTTTGTTACTGGTTTTGTTGTTGTTGCTACTTTTTAAAACCTAGTTTGGTTTGTATGTTAGTTTAGACTCTCAGGAATATTTTTGTTTATATCTGAGAAGACCAGACTAAAATTAAGGATGACTTTGCCATTTAGTAGAGAAAGAAAACAGTAGACACTGTATTATAGTATACAAAAAAGCAAGAGATACATTTTCAAAATTCAATTATTGACAAGAAATTAAATTAGATATTCTTGTAATATACAAATTAATGATTTAGTGCTGATTTTTTTCAAAATGATATTGCTTATAATGTATTTTTTTAAAAATCACTACATTCAACACGATTTTTAATCAGTGCTAAAAATCACTTATTTTTAATCAGATATAAATGTATGACAGTCATGAGCCAGAAAGTAACTTAGTATCAACTCATTGTCTTACTAATGTAACCTGTCTCAAGGAAAACACAATGAAATTAATGAGGTCCAAGAACCCATTAAGTGTGGAAGAAACTCAAAATTAAAGAATTTTCATGAGGTAAACTCAAAAAACTGAGGTACTTAGTCCTGAAAAGGAAGTCTGAAAAGACAAATCTGATCAGTACACAGTTATCTGAAGAACATCTTTAAGGGAAAAGAGAATTTACTTTATCAATTCATCAGGGAAAAAAAAAATAGTGCAATATAAAGAATATTGGCTTTGGTTGGTAGATAAACCCGAGTTTATATTTCCAAATCTATCACTCCTGTGTCGCCTCTCTAAGCACCAGTCTTTATGTCTGTGAACTGAATGTAATTGACCCTCCACACCTAAGGGCTCTGCTTCTGTGGATTCTACCAAGCACAGATTGAAAATACTCAGAGGAAAAAAAGGTCTGTACTGAACAAGTACAGACTTTTTTCCTTGTCATTAATCCCTAAACAATACAACAACTATTTACATAACATTTACATTGTATTAGGTATTATGAGTAATCTAGAGATGATTTAATAAGAGGATATGCTTAAGTTATATGCAAATACTATGCCATAAAGATCAGGAACTTGAGCATCCTTGAATTTTGGTATCCACAGGGAGTCCTGGAACCAATCCCCCATGGATACAAGGGACAACTGTACCAATAATGCCATCTTAAGATGATTTTTTAAAATGATAAAATACGTGAATGAGCCTGGCCTTTACTATTTTTGTTTTAAGTTAAGCATAGCAAAGCAGATGATTAGATTTAAGCCAAGATTTCTTGACTTGGTAATTTTACATGAGGTATGTTAGAAATACATCTTTTTTCTCTACATTAAAAAACTGTCAATATAACATATGTACATAGTTTTTAAAAGCCAAATGGCATGCAGAGCTGACACAGAGAAACAGCAGTTGCTTCTCCATTTCTAATTTCTTTTTCCCAGAAGTTAATACTTTTCACCTCTTTCTTCTGGAGTTGACTCCCCTATTTCTACATAGCATGCTCATATTGCTATTTGTTGATTTTTTGCTTTTCGATACTATATGTTGCTCTCCTTTCAGGGTAGGAGGATGTGGCTCTTTTACAGCCTCCTCCCCTCAATATTGCACAAACACACTTTCCCATTCCTCAGAGTCTAGTTATGTCCACATCAGGATTCCAGTCAGTGTCTAGCATCTGCATTGCAATAACTTATGTCACTGCTGTTCATACCTGCATTTAATAGTATACTAGAATTATATTTCCTTTCTGATACAACTTTTTGGGGTTTTCTGAGGAGTAATTGCCCATTTCTGACTTGCTAAGTTTCTATTAATATTTGTCACTAGTTTATTCCCTCAATCCTCTAACAGAACTACATATTAAATAAGTGTTTTCTCAGTATGTTCAAACACATCAATGTTTCCTTTTTCTTTTTCTTTCTGAAAACATCCCTTCTAGGGTCTTCTGTTCCCCTGCCTTA
Organism: Mirza zaza; assembly: GCA_008750895.1. Classification (NCBI taxonomy): domain Eukaryota; kingdom Metazoa; phylum Chordata; class Mammalia; order Primates; family Cheirogaleidae; genus Mirza; species Mirza zaza. Next base: position 67,878 of record VSMD01110130.1, read on the forward strand.
ATCCAGACTGATTGTTCTCTAGACCTACAAGGAAGCTATTAACCCTTTACCCTCACCCTGGAAATTCCCTTCACCTTCTTCATGAGTTAGATTGCTTCTTTTCTGGATCTCTTGTTGTCATTTCCTTGTTTTTACTCCCTGCTTTAGTAGTACACATCTCTGCTATCTTCCTGATAAAAGCTATATAGGGAGTAAATTTTGAGACCTTGATATCTGAAAATACTCTTATTCTATTATTTGATTGATAATTGGCTGTATAATTTTAGCATGTAGATAGTTGTTTTCTTATAATTTTATGGTATTGTATCGTTGTTGACCTAAAATTCTGCAGCAAAGTCTGGTACCAGTGTACCATTTTTTAAAATATAATCTGTTTTGTCTTGGTTTGTTTTTATCCATTTGGGATGTTTTCAAATTTGGAACATACCTAATGATCAGTTTTTACATTGATATATCTTGGTATGGGTTCTTTTTCATTCTTTGTTTTGGGCACTTTATGGGTCTTTTCTATCTGGAAACTTACTTTCTTTCAGTTCTGGGAATTTTTCTTGTATTATTTCTTTGATGATTCTCATTGCAATTTAAACTTCATCATTTATTCTCTTCCTCGGATTACTATAACTCTTAGTTCCCATTTTTTTCCTACCTTTGTCAGTTTCTACCTATGGATTTCCTCCAACTCCTCTGTTGATTTTTTAAAAATTTCTTATTTCCAAGAACTCCATCCCTTTTTCCCTGAATGCTCCTACTTTGTAGGATCCTATTCTTGTTTCATGGATATAGTCTCTTCTCTTCGTGAGAATATTATTAGTAATTATAGGCTCTGTGTTGCTTTAAATTGTTCTCTACTCATCACAGTGTTTTTTACTCATTTTGCAGCTTCCTTTTTTGGCAGTTCACCTTTATCAGGACTTTGCAAAGCATTCAACTGAGGTTTCATGGAAACATGCAAACAAATTATTTTCTAAAAACACATTTTATAAATGTTGATGACATTTAATTAAATTATGAATCAAAATAACATGTATGGAACACTCAAATGCCCAAGGTGGTGGTTGGGGCCCTGGAACTTCTAGGAACAAGACAAGGATGCCCGTTCTTACCATGTCCATTCAATAAAGTACTGGAAGTCCTAATCAGAACAACTAGGCAAGAGAAAAAATGGAAGCCATCCAAATTGGAAAAGAAGACGTTAGATTGTCCCTGTTTACAGATGACATGATCACATATATAGAAAATCCTAAAGACTTCACCAAAAAGCTGCTCGAACTAACAAATTCAATAAAGTTGCAGAATACAAAATTAATATATAAAAATCAGTAGCATTTCCAAACATTAACAATTAACTATCTGAAAAAGAAATCAAGAAATCAATCCCATTTACAATAGCTACAAAATAATAAAATACTTAGGAATAAATTTAACCAAGGAGGTGAAATACCTATACACTGAAAATTACAAAACATGGACAAAAGAAATCAAAAAAGACACAAATAAATGGAAAGATATCCCACGTTCTTGATTGAAAGAATTAATATCGTTAAAATGTCAATATTTTCACAGAAATAGAAAAAAATCCTAAAATTCATACAGAATCACAAAAAACCCCAAAGGTCAAAGCAATTTTGTGCAAAAAGACAAAGCTGGAGGTATCATACTATTATGATTTGAATATGGTTTGTTTGGCCCCACCCACCAAGTCTCCTGTTGAAATTTGATCCCCAGTGTTGGAGATGAGGCCTGGTGGGAGGTATTTTGGTCATGGAGGAGATCCCTCAAGAATGGTTTGGTGCCATTCTCATGGTTTTGAGTGAGATCTCACTCTATTAGTTCCTGTGAGAGCTTGTTGTTTAAAAGAGTCTGGCATGTCCCTCCTTTATCTTGCTTCCTCTCTTGCCATGTGATCTCTGTACATGCTGCCTCTTCTTTCCATTCTGTCACAAGAGGAAGCAGCCTGAAGCCCTTACCAGAAGGTGAGCAGATGTCAGTTCTTATACAGCCTACAGAACACCTTTGAGCTAAATAAGCCTCTTTTCTTTATAAATCACCCAGCCTTAGGTATTCCTTTATAGCAACACAAGCAGATTAAGGCACATACTATCTGACTTCAAAATATATTACAAAGCTATAGTAATCAAAACAACATGGTAATGGTATAAAAACAGATACACAGAACAATGGAATAGAGTATAGAGCCCAGAAATAAATCCATGCATCAGTCAGTTGATTGAACATGCATTTGTTGAACATTTCAACAAATGTTCCAAGAACATACAATGGAGAATGACAATAAATAGTGTTGAGATAACTATGTCAATAAATGATGTGGGGATAACTGTATATCCACATGCAGAAGAATAAAATTAGACCCTTTTCTCCTATCACATGCAAAAATCAACCCCAAATGGATTAAAGACTTAAATTTAAGACCTGAAACTGTAAAACTAGGAGAAAACACAGGGCAAAAACTCCATGACATTGGTCTGGGCAATGATTTTTTGAATATGACTCCAAAAGCATAGGCAGTAAAAGTAAAATAGGCAAATGGGATTACATCAAACTAACAAGCTTTTGTACAGCAAAGGAAGCAATCAACAGAGTGAAAAGACACTTTTTTCTCCTATTATGAAATAGGAGAAAAAATTTGCAAACCATACATCTGATAAGGGATTAATAACCAAATATATAAGGAACTCAAACAACTCAATAAGCAGAAAGCAAATAACCCAATTAAAAAATAGACAGACAACCTGAATAGACATTTCTCAAAAGAAGACATATAAATGGCCAATGAGTATGTAAAAATGAACAATATTTCTAATTATCAAGGAAATGCAAATTAAAACACGGTGATATAGCACTTCACATCTGTTAAAATGATTATTATAAAAAAGACAAAAGATAAGAAGTGTTGACGAGGATGTGGAGGAAATGGAACCCTTGCATACTGTTGGTAGAAATGTAAATTAGTACAGCCATTGTGAAAAACAGAATGGAGGATTCTCAAAAACTTAAAAATAGAATTACCATATGATACAGCAACGCCACTATTGAGTATATATGCAAAGGAAATGGAATCAGTATGTCAAAGAAATATCTTCACTCCTATGTTCATTACAGCAGTTTTCACGATAGCTAAGATTTGGAATCAACCTAAGTGTCCATCAGTGGATGAATAGATTAAAAATGTAGTCTACATGCAAAATGGAGTACTATTCATTCTTAAAAATTCAGGAAATTCTGTTATTTGTGACCACATGGATGACCCTGGAGATCATTGTGTTAAGTGAAATAAGCTAGGCACTAAAAGACAAAAACTGCATGATCTCATTTATATGTGGAATCTAAAAACATTGAACTCATTGAAGTAGAAAGAAGAATGGTTGTTACTGGGGAAGGGGTTGGGTATGAGAAGTGGGGTAGGGTGCTGGAGGTTAGGAGAGATGTCAGTCAAAGCATACAAAATTTCAGTGAGATAGGAGAAATAAGTTCAAGAGAGCTTCTGTACAACATTGTACAGCATGGTGACTATACTTAACAATGTATTGTATTCTTGAAAATTGCTAAAAGAGTAGATTAAGTGTTCTCACCACAAAATTGCTAAGTATGTGAGGATTAATTAGCTTGATTTAGCCATTCCACAAATGTATACATATATCAAAATATCACGTTGTAGACCACAAATATATACAATTTTTATTTGTGAATTAAAAAATAAAATTATAAAAACGAAAAAAAAATTAAAAAATAACATGTATGAATAGTTATGGAAACACTTATAATTGACGTTAGGTAAGCTTATACAAATGATGTTAGCCAATGTGCTCAGGGATACCACAGAGAAACATAATAGCCATAAAAACTTACTATGCCCTGGACACCAATCAGTTCATTTTTCAGAGGGAATCGAAAGTAGTGGTTACTCTTGTGAGTGAATTAAGAGAACTCAGTAAGGAGAGACTCTGTCATGCACATATAAATGAACATATTTCCCTCCTATAATGTATTATGTATTTAATAGAATTCTTACTATTTTCCTCATACAGTGACGTATATATGTCTCCTATAAATTTTTATATAAATAAATCTCCCACTATGTGTTTTATCTATATCTCTTGTTCTACATTATATATATATTTATACTCTTCTGTGTAGTACATTTATATCTTCTATATACAATATTTATCTATATATTCAAGGCATTGTAATATAGGGACTCTGAAGCCAAACCGACTATTAACTGTGTGACCTTGTGACCTTGGGCAAGTTCCATTGCCTCTCTGGCCTCATTTTTTCATCTGTAACATAGAGATAACGATAGTAATTTTCTCATAGGGTTGTTGTGAATATTAAAGAAAAAGCACATAGAACAAGGTCTGTTAAATAATAAGTGCTATTATATGAACTAAATGAGTTTATTATTGATGTTATTTCCTATTATATATATTCATCTATTTATGTGTTAAATCTATATATACATACACACATTTGTCTGTGTGGATATGTATATATCCCCTACAACTGTTGAGATGTATAGCTTTTTTACTATATTACGTTTACGTACTCTAATAATATTTATATTTCTCCTACCATACTATACATTCTCCTATAATACATAGTTATGGATATTTCTCACATAATAGGTATTTCCCCTACTAATTTATATATATATCCCTTACTATCTAATCTTCCCTACTAAACATATATTCTACTATATGTTTTTTATATATGCTATATAGCCTATTTAATATACAGATGCTCCTTGACTTATGATGGATTATATCCTATAAACCCATTGTAAGCTGAAACTATTATAAATGAATTTAATACACCTAACCTACCAAACATTGTAGCTTAGCCTGGGCTACCTCAAACATGCTCAGAACACTTACATTAGCCTGTAGTTGGACAAAATCATCTGGCAACACTGTAGGGTATCTGTTGTTTACCCTCCTGGTGGTGGGGCTGTCTGGGGGCTGTTGCTTGCTGCCACGGCCTACCATCTCAAGAAAGTACTGTATCACTTATTGCTAGCCCTAGAAATGATCAAAATTCAGAATTCAAAGTATGGTTCCTACTGAATGCATATTGCTTTCACACCATTCTAAAACCAAACGTAAGTTGAAGCATTGTTAAGTCAGACCATCTATATAAGCTCCTGCAGTCATGAATTCTGTCTCATCACAATATTGCCAGAGTAGACGCTTGCACACAGATGTTCAATAATATATATTGCATGTATGTTCTATATATTTTGTATACTGTATATTTTATAGCTTGATATATATACACATATATATGTAGCATCTGTATACTAATAATACCTTCTTTGCCTGTCGCCTAATATACATTTTATTACCTACCTTGGCAGTATGGGATGTTTTCAGGATTTTTTCCAATTTTGAATATTACTTTGAGGATCTTCCTTTTACCTGGAATCTAGATTTTTTTTTTTTTTAGGATAAAATTTAGCAGTGAAATTCTGGACATCAAAAGATACTAATATTTTTTTTCTTACTACTATACAATAATATCTAAATTGTGTTCCATGAAGGTTTATGCAAGTTGAACTTTCATGTGCTGAATATAAAAGTGTTTACTTCATGGAATCCTGACTAAAATTCTGTATTAACTTTTGAAAAATCTTTATAATTAGATAGGTAAACCAAATAGTTGTTTTAATTTGCAGTTCTTATGAAACACATTTCTGAAGTCCTTTAATCTTTCCTTTTCTTCACCCACCCATAATAAAATTCTACATTTTTCTAAATACATTTCTCAAGTTTCCCACTTTCTAGTCCCCAGGCCAGCTTCACTTGTGTCTATCTGTCTTTCCTTATTTAACCATGTACAGAAGGGACAGAGAATTGCCATTTTAACTCTAAAGCGGCTACAGTAGGTGCTATTAAATGAGCAGGCCCTTTGGAGCCACGCCGACCTTGATTTGAAACCCAGTACTGCCACTGCTGATTTGTGTAACCTCTGGCAAACCTTAACTTTCTCCTCCATTTGGGAGAATGGCAATACTGTGCTTGTTAGAGTTATTGTGAGAATTAAATGAGACGCCCCTTAAAAGCATCTGGAACAATGCCTAGTCTAGCTGATATATTCCTTTTCCTCTCACATTCATGTTGGGCACATCTGAATTTCTGTGGCTTATATGTGGACTAAGATTTAACTTTCATTAGTGTTTCAAATAATAGAGTCTTACATTTCTGTCCCCCATTCATTATATTTAATAGTTTTAATCCCCGTACTGTTAGAGAGGGACAGTTTGAGACGTGGTAGGTGATAGATAATATCTCTGTGTATGTACACACACGTTTGCTTATCTGCTTTAATGGAATTTAAGCGGATTATATTATTTCCAAAAATACTCTGCCCTGTTGTTTAATCTTGGTATAAATGGAATTTTTAAAATAAGTTAAATGTTGAATGGATAAGTTAAACCAGGATATTAGGATTTGAGGAAGGTTCTTTATTCCAAAAGCATATTATCTGCTCAAATATTCTCACCTTGATGCCTATCAGAATGTTTCTTTTAACTCTTTTTAGGCTTGTGAGACATTGCTGTTCTCTTTCATAGAAAAAAATATTTAAATCCTTTCCTATTAGCATGTCTGCTACAAGTAGAATGGCATAACTTCAAAATATCATTTGGTCTAGAAACTAGCTTTTGTGGAGTAGTCACTTATGATAATAATATTTAAACCTAGTATGTAGCAAAAAAATTGCTTGGGTTTATATGGTCTCTTTTTCCATCTTGCTATTGCAAATTTACAAATTAATTAGTGGGCTTTTATGTTCTACATTGCTACATACTGTTTCTTTCTATTAATATGTCGTATTTCATTTTCCAGAACACTGGAGTTCCTGATGAGACACTTGTCTCTTCTAGCTGACTATTGTTCCATCACAAATATGCATGCAAAAAACCTAGCAATTGTTTGGGCTCCAAACCTGCTAAGGTAATTTGCATTTGACTTATGACCTTTAGTGGAATTAATTATCTCAAGTAAAAGTCTAATTCATCAGTGTTCTTAAGGAAAATTTTAAAAGGTAAAACAAATTCATTCTTTTTATTAGCATTTCCCTAAAACAGGCAACTGGGGCTTAGTTAAGGGACTGTAAAAATATGATTTCTTCCTCTGGTTTGTCTGTGATTTACATGTTAAAAATAACATGTGCTTTAAGACTGTGCTATCTTTGCAATTTTCTGATGGATATGTTTATCTCACAGATCAAAACAGATAGAATCTGCCTGCTTCAGTGGAACAGCAGCTTTCATGGAAGTGAGAATTCAGTCTGTGGTTGTCGAGTTCATACTTAATCATGTTGATGTGCTTTTCAGTGGCAAAATCAGCGCAGTCATGCAAGAAGGGGCAGGTATGGCTTAAATGGGTTTTGTTTACTACCAGGAACATGGATGTAAACGTCTAAAGGAATGGAGAACTGTGCATTTCTTATTTCAATTATTAAAATATGTCATTGATATTAAGGCAGCTAATTTATGTCTGTTTTCCAAAATGTATAATCTGATAATTTTGTATGTACATAGTGGATACAGCATGTTAGACCTATTGTTATATAAGTTCATGACATATTAAAAAAAAAGATCTTATAGCCCATTACTGATACATGTAAAGGTATAATATGGAGCAGAAGAAAAACTCCTTCTAAAACTAAAAATATCTGAGTGATCAGTATCTTTTAAGAAAGGAGAATAGTTAATGAATTAAAAAATACATACATATATATATGCCACTGTTAACAACCTGGTCTGTCACCTCATTTAATAAAAAGCAGTGTGGCTTTTGCTATTTAAAATACTTGAAAATTTGAAACAATGTAAATAGGTAGATAGGTAGATGGACAGATTAGCATACTTATCCGTAGTTGACTTTCTACATTGGTTTCCTTTTTTTTTTCCATTGGAAGCTTCTTTATCAAGGCCCAAGTCCCTGTTGGTGTCCTCTCCATCTACCAAGCTGCTGACATTGGAAGAAGCCCAGGCACGAACACAAGCTCAGGTCAATTCTCCAATTGTGACTGAAAATAAATATATTGAAGTAGGAGAAGGACCTGCTGCACTTCAGGGAAAATTTCATACCATAATTGAGTTCCCACTTGAAAGGTAAAATTTTTATTTTAAAATATGATTTTCATGGCTATGTATTGTTGTTTGCATTTAGTTTTGTATTTTAGTATTACTATATTAAATTCTGGGCCAGTCCTAGAAAAACCTGTTTATTTGAATATGGATGTTACTTAACACTTCATAGGAAATGATACAAATGATTCTTGCAAAGCATTACATCATCTTGTAATTTTTAAAAAGAAGAAAGTCAATTATATAGGGAAAATTGTTTGGAAAATGATACACTTTCATTGATTTTTCTCTCTGAGATACATTATTTAGAAATTTGCTTTGAAATAAGCTGTGTTGGAAGAGCTTGTTAGGAAAGTAATGAATGGACAATAACTTGTTTGACATTGGTTTCATATTAAGGTTAGAATAGGTCAGTAGTTCTCAAAGTGTGGTCTCTTAACCAACTGCATCATCTGGTAATTGTTAGAAATACAAATTGTCCAGTACTATCCCAGACCCACTGAATCAGAAACTGTGGGTGTGGGACCCAGAAATCTGTCCTTTATGAAACTTTCGTGATTGTGATATCTGCTAAAATTCAAGAACCGCTTCAGTTTGCTCTCAGTGTCCCTCCCAGCTCTGAAATTCTGTTTCTCTAAAGAAATGACAATTACATGGTTTCTGTATCTTCTTTTACTAGTTATAGTAGGAAGACTAATAAATGTAAAAGTTATTTTTGATATATTTGCTCCTCCTTTAGCTATTACACATGAATGTAAGGATTTTGATTCTCTGGATTGGATAATACTGATACAACTTTAGAATTTGTTCTTTCCATATTTTAGTATATTCCTCTGACTTCTTTTAACTTCTCATGACTAAAAATGTCCTATCAGCAAAATGTTGGAATATGCTCTTGTACTTTGTTTTTCAGTTTGTCTTCAACATCTTTTTAACTCCATAATTTACTCAAAAAGTTTCTTCATAGAGTAGTGGTTAAATGAATAGATATTGGGATATAAATAGACTTGAGTTTCAGACCTGACTCCATCATTTACTAGTTTTATAACAGTAAGGAAATTATTTGAACTTCTTAGTGTCTTAATTTCCTCAGCTATAAAATGAGAATAATAGTACCTACCTCAGGTGGTTATATCTAATTTAAAGGAGATACTACATATAAGGCAGAAGCACAATGCCTGTCATTCAATATATTGTAGTTATTATTCTTCATACTTGTCTCTTTTATCTTTACTCTCTGTTTATACCTAAAATGATTTTAACTCTATGTTATTGTTGGAGGTTTAACATTTCCTATTCATAGATATGTCCTATTCCCACTTACTTTGCAGATTGTGAAGTTGGACCTAAATATGAAGATATATATTAAATGATCTTTGTGAAAATAGTTACTAATATGAAAATCCTCATGTTTAATTTCCATTTCCTGCTTTTGCTAGCCATGCTGTATAGGGCATACTACGTGGAAAGTGGATGTTTGTTTACTGTTTTGGCTGTGCCTCTCCAGGCTGTTTGGTTCTTTCTATCATTTGTTCATTTCTTTTTCTATAAGAAAAGACAGACCCTTGGTTGCCTTAATACTGATTATTTTCTCTCTCATAGAAAGAGGCCTCAAAATAAGATGAAAAAATCTCCTGTGGGCAGCTGGCGTTCCTTTTTCAACTTAGGGAAATCATCGTCTGTTTCTAAACGGAAGTTGCAGCGCAACGAGAGCGAGCCTTCCGAGATGAAGGCGGTGGCACTGAAAGGTTAGTGCTTTGCTGCTGTTTGGTGTCCTAGCACTGGCAGAGCAGTGGTAGGTTCCCACTTCTGGTGCAGTGATGATGCTCTCCTGTTACTCTGGGCACATACTTCATATATTGGTTATTTTGTTGTTTTTTTGTTTAAGAGACAGGATCTCACTCTGTCGCCCAGGCTGCAGTGCAGTGGCACGATCACAGCTCACTGAAGGCTCAGACTCCTGGGCTCAAGTGATCCTCTCACCTGAGCTTCCTGGGTAGTTAGGACTACAGTCACGTACCAGCACACCCAACTATTTTTTTTAATATATATTTTTTGTAGAGATAGGATCTCACTATATTGACCAGGCTGGTATTGCACTCTTAGCCTCAAGTGATCCTCCCACCTGGGCCTCCCAAAGTACTGGGATTACAGGTATGAGCCACTGTGCCAGAACATGTGTTGATATAATACGGTTCAGTGTAATATGGCCACAATTGTGTTGCACCTGGGGAGTATCTTCTTTTAGCAATTCTTTCTCCCCAAATTGAAAAGTAACATAAGTTATATATAAATATGTAGTAATACCCAATCTCTTAAGGAAACTATATAGATTATGCGATATTGAACTATATAGATTCCATATTAAACTATATGGAAATGCGATTAAAAATTCACAATGTATCTTCTTTTAGCAATTCTTCTTCTTTTAGCACTTCAACTTTTAGGGAGTATCTTCTTTTAGCAATTCTTTCTCCCCAAATTGAAAAGTAACATAAGTTATATATAAATATGTAGTAATACCCAATCTCTTAAGGAAACTATATAGATTATGCGATATGGAACTATATAGATTCCATATTAAACTATATGGAAATGCAATTAAAAATTCACAATGTATTTGTAAAATAGCTTGTAATAAATACTGCTGTGGTATTTAAATGTATAGATCTATATTTTTACATATTTAAAAAATGACAAAAGCATGCTTTTCAACATGCCTTTCAAGTTTATAATTCTTATAACCAAGGAAGCTATCTTTTTATTTTTACTAGGTATCTCATTGATAGTATTTTATTGGATCAAATCAATCTATCGCTGTTGAAAAAACTATCCTTTTAAAAATAGTTTAAACCCATGTTCTCCTGATATTAACAGCTTCTGAATCTAGGAGGGATCCCTCTTAGGCAATGTTAGAAGTATAAACATTCAGTTCACTTACTTCATCATCCATTCAGTATGCAATCATGTAGTAAGCATGTGCCAGATATTTGATAGCAGGCCCCGCAGATAGAAGGAAAATGAAGACTGCCTTCCAAGTCTAAATGAAAAGTCATGCATGTAAGAAAATAAATTTCAGTGCAGAATCATAGCTATTGAGATAGAGGTTTATACAAGGCATTTATGGTAGGAATTGTCAGTTCTCATGGGGGAGAGGCTGGTGACCAGAAAATATAACCTTTGTCTTCGGTTTTGAAGGATAAGTAGGGATTCCCCTAATCGAAAAGGGACTAAGTGTTTCAGAAGATGGGAACACAGAGAGAAGAGAAACAAGTTGAGGGCTGAATTCTGAAGAAAAGCGTTGTGTTTAAAGAAGTGGAAAAGGAAGAGTTGTCATGAGAGGAGAGTAGGAAGAAATGATTAGAAAGGTTGGCAGAGAACAAAAGAGATAGGTGCTCTCCTCTGAGGGGCGGAGCGGCTTAGAAAGGGAGTGTTGGCAGTGCTGCCAAGGAGGGGGAGAGCATGAAGATATTTAGCAAGTGAGAGTCAGCGTATATAATTAAAGTATCTGTATTAGTATGCCAGAGCTGCTGTTAACAAATTACCCATATTGGGTAGTAAAAAACAACAGGAATTTATTTTCTCACAGTTCTGGAAGCTCAAAGTCTGAAATTCAAGGTATCATCAGCAGGGCTGTGCTCCCTTCAAAGGCTCCAGGGAAGAGTCCTTCCTGGCCTCTTCCAGCTCCTGGGATTTCTTGGCTTGTGGCAGTATCACTCCAGTGTCTGCCTGCATCTTCCCATGGCCTCCTCTGCTCTCTGCGTCCTCTCTTCTTATAGGGTACCAGTCATTGGGCTTAGGGCCCACTCCAAATCCAGTATGATACCATCTCACGATGCCATATTGGTCTTAAATGTAAAATAAAGAAATCTTATAGTTAATCTCTATATGCAAGTCCATAATCCTTTAGAAAAGAGATTTTTTCACATAGGAAACCATTTGAGAACACTATAACACATTATATAATAGGATAATAAATTGCTGTCAAAAACGTACAGTTAATCACTCTTGGAAGTTTAAATGTGTCAAGAAAAACAATGATCACTTTAACTACATATGTAACAAATAATAAAACTTCACACTATTTGATTTTTATTCTTCAGGTGGCAGGGCAGAAGGAACCCTCCGCTCAGCTAAAAGTGAGGAGTCTCTTACATCTCTCCATGCAGTTGATGGTAAGACTGAAAGCATCAGTTGTCATATTCTACCATATATTGCATAAAAGAACACTTCATGAGTGTATTTTATCAATATGTAGTTGATAAATAGGCTATCAGCTATCATTTCCTAAGAATACTAGTGTCTAATATTATTCAGATTGATGTTTTAATATGGTTGCAGTCTTTAATCTTTTCACTTTTGGCATGATTGCTATTCAATTTACATAAAAATAGCTGAAATGTTTTTAAGTATACATTTATATTTATTAATGCCTAGTGTGAACTTGTTATTACAAGTTCCTTCTTGTAATTATTATTATTTCCTTATTATTATTTCCTTCTTTAGATTTCACAATGGGAGCATAATGCTACCAAGTATAAAATTAAGCAGTTTTGCTATTTAGGCTAGTAAGTCATCTTTTCTCTTGCACATGGCTTAACCTGACCTTAAATTTCATGATTCAGATTTATTACAGGTGGTGTTCATTATCCAAGGATAATTAGCACCTGGAGAAGGCAACTTAAAAGTGCATCTGCTTAAAATAGGGGCCAAAATTTCATGGTAAATAATGAAAAGGGTTTGATTGCAGCATAACTTGAAAAACAAAAGTAAAATATTGTGCAAATAAGTTTATCTTTTAATTAACAAAAGTTGGATTATAGTTGCAACTGTGTACTAATTTTTAGAACAAAGAATTACTTCAATATTAATTTGGAAGAAGGCATGATTTTTGCAGTGGTCCCCAACCCTTTTGGCACCAGGGACAGGTTTCATGGAAGATAATTTTTCCACGGATGGGGATTGGGGTAAGGGAGAGCTCAGGCAGTGATGCGCAGCCTGGTTTCTAACAGGCCACGAACTGGTAGCTGGTTGTGGCCCCGGGGTTGGGGCCATGTCAAAATAGGACATCATTTATTTGAGTTTTGGCTTATGTCACAGGGTTATAAAGAAGGTCCTTTTTGAAAAACTAACCAAGAGCTACCTTGATTTCCCAAGGGTTCTTCTTAATCTGTTCGTATTCAGATCATGCTCTTTTGAAGTATCCTGTGGTGTCATCATCTTGTGAATTTTCTCATCTTCTAACTGCCAAACCCTCATTAACCAGTGACTTTTTTGTGAGTCAGGAGGTTCTCCAACATCACTTTATCTGAATGCCTGACATCTTATGAGTTTTCCAAGCTTTTCAATTAAACTGTAGTCAAGATTATCTATATAAACAATGCAGTGGGCTGGGTAAATGCTAGTGTTAAGTAGCAAATAATATTTGAGTAGGGATTCATTTTATAAGTGGTCAGTACATTCATAAATATATTTATGGTAAGGTAATTTCTGCATCTTTATATTACATTTTAACTATGGCAATTATAATAATTCCAATAGAATTGAGAGTTCCTTTTTTACTAGTTGGATATTTAGTAGCACCATAAAATTGTGTAATACCCTCTGCCACTCTTGAAGACTCTGCCTGAGAAACTTAAAGCCTATTCTTTTTAAAGAAAAAAAAAAAAAGAAATTTTTATTAGTATCTGAAAGGAATTCTTTACTAGATATGTATATATACTTTATAGGATTATAAAGGTTTTTTAATTGAGAAGTTTAATTTTTTTAGAAATTTGGCATTATAAGTATGTTTCCCCACAAAAATAACCTTATTGTTGGTATAGATCCAAAATAGTATTTAAAGTGATTAATTCTACTTCATTAGTCATACATGGGTTAGTGATAAAATAAGACACAAAGAAATGAAAAACTTGCCCAAAGTTATGCTAAGAGTCAGTGTTGGACCAGTGATAGAATCCAAAAGTTGTGAGTCCTTTCTTCCTATCCAAACCATGAAATACTGCTTTCTCTCTCTGATTATAGCAAATGTTTGTTAGTTAGCATTTGGTTTGAGAGTTTTCTTATTTCAAGTTTAAATGATTTGTGTGCACTGAGAGAAAATTTCCAGAAAAAAAAAAAAGAGAAGTCACATTTTCTTACCCTATATAGTAAGTTTACTGCTGTACTAAGTAGGTGACTCATCATAGTGTTGTGTATCCTGTGACATTCATACTTTGACTTTGTTATCCATTTCTACCAGGTGATTCCAAGCTCTTCCGACCCAGAAGACCCAGATCTAGCAGTGATGCACTGTCTGCCTCTTTTAATGGAGAAATGCTGGGGAACCGCTGTAATTCCTATGACAATCTGCCCCATGACAATGAGAGTGAGGAGGAGACAGGGCTGCTCCATATTCCAGCTCTTATGTCTCCTCATTCAGCTGAGGATGTTGACTTGAGCCCACCAGACATTGGAGTAGCCAGCCTGGATTTTGATCCAATGTCCTTTCAGTGTAGTCCTCCTAAGGCTGAATCAGAGTGTCTGGAGAGTGGTGCTTCCTTTTTAGATTCATTAGGATACTCCAAGGATAAACCAAGTGCCAATAAAAGGGATGCAGAAGCAGGTGGTAGCCAGTCTCAGACTCCAGGAAGCACTGCAAGTTCTGAACCTGTTTCTCCTCTTCAGGAGAAGCTGAGTCCATTCTTTACCCTGGACTTGAGCCCAACTGAAGAGAAATCATCTAAGCCATCCTCATTTACTGAAAAGGTCGTGTATGCTTTCTCTCCGAAGATAGGACGGAAATTAAACAAATCACCTTCTATGAACATATCTGAGCCAATTTCAGTGACCCTTCCACCTCGAGTGTCAGATGTCATTGGTACAGTCTCAAATACTGCAGCTCAGAATGCATCATCTCCAACCTGGGACAAAAGCATTGAAGAAAGGGATGTCACAAATAGATCCCCCACCCAGATAGCAAAGATGAAAACAAATGAGAGAGAGGCCCAAGAAGGATGTGAATCTGAAGTCCAGCCCCTGGACCAGGTGGCTGCTGAAGAAGTAGAATTGCCAGGGAAAGAGGAGCAGTCTGCCTCAAGCAGTCAGAGTAAGGCTGTAGCTTCTGGACAGACTCAGACAGGTACTGTTTGTTTTTCTCCATTCTTTCTTTAAGTTGAAAGGGATCTTCAATCCTGTGTGCCATCTGTGCCTTTTAAGAGAGAAATTTTCTCCACAGCTAGCCTTTAATCAAAGAGAATGCTTTTATGGATGGCGCTGATGGCTCAAAGCCCTAAATTAAAATCAGTCAAACAAAACTCCCTAAAGGGGCCAGTGGTCCTGCTTCAAACCTTCACAAAAGTCCCCTTGTCTCTTTGGACAGTGAGAGTTCGTGGATAATTTTTGCACAACTGCATAGCTCTTGATTCTATTTTCTCTTCTAATAAAATACCTTTCTTGTAGCCTTACAAGTTAACAAACCAGCCTACACCATCAAATGTAAAAACTGTTCATAATAACAATCTGCAGGCACTTGAAGCTTGTTTTCTAAGCAATCTTTTCTCTGCCAGGTGAGGGACCTGCTTTTTTTAGCCCCATCTCTAGCAATTCAAGAGGAGATTGCAATCTTTAAACACTCTTTGTTTTAGTTTTCCTTCTGAACCAGATGTGTTTTCTACTGCGTTTGCATGTGGGATGGAAGATCATGGATTGCCATTTTGAAATATGGAAAGCACCTATTTTTTAATGATCAAATGGGGAGTGTTTGGCTTTCCATATAAGATAACATAAGCTACCTTTTCACTCTCATTTTTTTTTTCCCAATTTCCCACTAGGAGCAGTTGCCCATGATCCCCCTCAGGATTCCGTTCCTGTCAGTTCAGTCTCTCTTATCCCACCACCACCGCCTCCGAAAAATGTTGCCCGAATGTTGGCGCTAGCATTAGCTGAGTCTGCACAGCAAGCCTCAACTCAGTCACTGAAGAGACCAGGGACTTCTCAGGCTGGGTATACAAATTATGGAGACATAGCGGTGGCTACAACTGAAGATAAACTGCCCAGTTCTTACTCTGCTATTGCCCTAGATAAGGCCTATTTCCAAACAGATCGACCAGCAGAGCAGTTGCAGCTCCACAATGGAACACCAGGAAACTGTGACCAGCCTCTACCAGAGACAACAGCAATTGGGGATCCTACCCATTCTAACACAACTGAATCTGGGGAGCAGCACCACCAGTTAGACTGGCCAGGGAATCAGCCACATAGAACCTATTTATCTGGGGACCCAGAAAAGGCCAGAATTACTTCAGTTCCCTTAACAGACTCAGAGAAGTCTGATGATCTCATACATTTCCCTGAAGACCAGTCTGGGAAGAACAGTATGCCTACTGTCTCCTTCCCGGATCAGGACCAGCCTCCACTCCATTTCTACAGTGGAGATCAACCTCCTTCTTATCTTGGTGCAAGTGTGGAGAAACCTCGTTGCCCTTCAGAACTTGCAGACAAATCTCCCACACCTTCCAATTTGCCTAGGGACAAAATCTACCCTCCTTCTGGGTCCCCTGAAGACAATACCAGCACAGCCACCTTGACTTACATGACAACTACTCCAGCAATAGCTGAAATGAGCACCAGGGAAGCCAACTGGGATGTGGTCGAACCGCCCACTGCTGCTGACTTTGCCGCCGCCACCCTTCAGCGCGCACATAGAACTAATCGCCCCCTTCCCCCACCTCCTTCCCAAAGGTCAACAGAGCAGCCGCCAGTCGTGGGACAGGTACAAGCAGCAACCAATATAGGATTAACTAATTCCCACAAGGTAAGAGGGGAAGAAGTCAGGGAGATGAAATATACTTTTTCCAAAGTTATGTCATTTTTCAGCAGGATGTGTTGTTATCTTTGAGTCAGATACAACATTTACGTTTAGGTCCTGTGGCAGATTTCCATGAAGCAGTTCCTATTTGAGGTTGGAATCTGCCTTTACTTTGATGCTGTATTTTCTCTGAGAAAGGAGTAGTTACTAAATGACTGTAGCTTAACTATACCTGCTACCATTTCTTCCTAAAGTGAACACTAAAAAATCATGATGAAATGAGACAAAGTAGTCTTTAAGTGTCAGGGTTGCGGGTTTTTTGTTTTTTTTCCAACTTCATCACTTACTCATTGTGACTTTGGGCAAGTCATTAACCACCCTCTGCCAGTTAGTCACATCTACACAATGAAAATACTTCCTTCTCAAGTGTCATCTGTAAGACTCTGCCTTGCAGATTTTGGGAAGTATAAGAAATTATTGTTCCCTCGAATTTTTGTTGTTTTAACGTCATTAACCAGCAGATTGTTCCATGTTCAAGCACTTGTTTCTATGAGAGAATATAGTGTGCAGAATGCTAAGGTTTCTTCCTGATTTTCTTATTTTCAAAAAAGTGCCAAAGGTTTTTTGTGGTCATCATGAACTAGGACTTAAATTCCTAGCCCTTAGTGGAGGAAACCATATTTGCCAACTACTTCTTGGGGATGGCATATTTGCAATATTGCCGTGAGGATCATATTTGGCCTGATCATATGGAGTCCACAGACTCAGGTGAAATAAAAGATAGAGGAGAGACGCCTCTGATTGGAATATTGCCCTTCCCCATATTTGAGGTATTAAAACTGCTCACTGTGCAACTGTGAGTCACTTCAAAAATCTCTGCAGATGATAGAATCAACTCTTTTTAATTTGACAAAATGTTCATGGAGTTGAAATGGTACCAGTAGACTGGGTATATATTTTTAAGTTTGACAGTGTTAGTTGACTAAACCTCTGTTGGATCTGCACATTAAGATAATGCCATAGGCAACCTCATCTCACATTTAAAACCTATCATAAATTAGAAAGCCTCAGATGGTTCTCCAAAGATAGCAATGGCAGCTGCTCCAGACAGCAGCATAGGCCTTCTTTTCCTGGCAGTGAGGACAGGCCTGTTGTCACCCCATGGCTTGGGAAAGTTCATGCTGCTCCCCAAGCAGCCTCAACATACAAGTAACAGATTTAAGAGTATTTGATTCCATAGCAGGGCATAAAAACACACTCATAATATTGTCATCTTTCAATAGGTTCAAGGAGTAGTTCCAGCTCCAGAGAGGCCACCTGAACCTCGAGCCATGGATGACCCTGCATCTGTTTTCCTCAGTGAGGGCAGTGCAGCTGCTCAGTGTCCCATGGCTACTCTTGCTGCCCAGCCAGGCCTGCCTGAGAAAGTGCGGGAAGGCGGCAGGGCCCCGCTGCTGCACCTGCATGCTGAGTCTGTCCCTGTGCACTCATGTGGCTTTACTGCACCAGTTCCCCCCACCAGGACAATGGAGAGCAAGATCGCTGCTGCCATCCACTTCAGCAGTGCAGATGCCACCAGCAGTTCAAATTATCATTCCTTTGTCACTACTTCATCTGCCTCTGTGGACGATGTGTTGCCTTTACCACTTCCTGTCCCACAACCTAAGCATGCTTCTCAGAAAACAGCTTACTCCTCCTTTGCAAGGCCTGATGTCACCACTGAGCCCTTTGGTCCAGAAAACTGTTTGCATTTCAGTATGACTCCAAACTGCCAGTACCGTCCCCAGAGTGTACCTCCACACCACAATAAATTAGAGCCACACCTAGTGTATGGTGCCAGGTCAGAGCCACCAGCCTCCGTGGGTCCTCGGTATAACACATATGTGGCACCAGGAAGAAACGCATCTGGACACCACTCCAAGCCATGTAGCCGGATTGAGTATGTATCTTCTTTGAGCTCCTCGGTTAGGAGTACTTGTTACCCTGAAGATATTCCACCATACCCTACTATCCGGAGAGTACAGTCTCTCCATGCCCCTCCGTCTTCCATGATTCGCTCTGTTCCCATTTCACGGACAGAAGTTCCCCCAGATGATGAACCAGCCTACTGCACAAGACCCCTATACCAATATAAGCCATATCAGTCCTCCCAGGCCCGCTCAGATTACCATGTAACTCAGCTTCAGCCTTACTTTGAGAATGGACGGGTCCACTACCGGTATAGCCCATATTCCAGTTCATCCAGTTCCTATTACAGTCCCGATGGGGCCCTGTGTGATGTGGATGCCTATAGCACAGTCCAGCTGAGACCCCTTCACCGCCTACCCAATCGCGATTTTGCTTTCTACAATCCTAGGCTGCAAGGAAAGAACTTGTACAGTTATGCTGGTTTACCTTCACGTCCCCGGGCCAACGTGACTGGCTATTTCTCTGGTAATGACCATAATGTAGTCAGCATGCCTCCAACTGCTGATGTAAAGCACACCTACACATCATGGGATCTTGAGGACATGGAAAAGTACCGCATGCAATCCATCCGGAGAGAGAGCCGTGCTCGGCAGAAGGTTAAAGGGCCTGTCATGTCCCAATATGATAATATGACCCCAACTGTGCAGGATGACTTGGGAGGGATCTATGTCATCCATCTGCGCAGTAAATCTGATCCTGGGAAAACTGGACTTCTCTCAGTGGCAGAGGGAAAGGAGGGCAGACACCCAGCCAAGGCCATCAGTCCTGAGGGAGATGACCGCTTCTACAGGAAGCACCCAGAGCCAGAGTTAGACAGAGCCCACCACCACGGAGGGTATGGCAATACACAGTCAGAGAAACCCTCCCTCCCTCAGAAGCAGAGCAGCCTCAGGAACAGGAAGCTTCATGACATGGGCTGTAGTCTCCCTGAGCACAGGGCGCATCAGGAAGCAAGCCATAGGCAATTTTGTGAGTCAAAAAATGGGCCACCTTACCCCCAGGGACCTGGCCAGTTAGATTATGGGCCCAAAGGGATTCCAGACACTTCTGAGCCAGTCAGCTACCATAACTCTGGAGCAAAATATGCTACATCAGGGCAGGAATCTTTAAGACTGAACCACAAAGAGGTGAGGCTCTCCAGAGAGCTGGAGCGGCCTTGGGCTAGGCAGCCTCCTGCCCCAGAGAAGCACTCCAGAGACTGCTACAAGGAGGAAGAACACCTCCCTCAGTCAATGGTCCCACCTCCTAAGCCAGAGAGGAGTCATAGCCTAAAACTCCATCATACCCAAAACATGGAGAGGGACCCCAGTATGCTGTACCAATACCAACCACACGGCAAGCGCCAGAGCAATATGACTGTTGTGTCCCAGTATGATAACCTGGAAGATTACCACTCCCTGCCTCAGCACCAGCGAGGAGGCTTTGGAGGGGCAGACATGGGGACGTATGTGCCCCCTGGCTTTCCCCCTCTGCAGAGCAGGACATACGCTACAGCTTTGGGTCAGGGGGCCTTCTTGCCCGCAGAGTTGTCCTTGCAGCACCCTGAAACACAGATCCATGCAGAATGAGCCTTGGAGCAATAGAGTTGAAGCAGCCTCTGCTGGACAGTGGACTGTTCTATTTTTTTTCAATAACCAAAAAGATTAAGAAAAAGCTATAAAACCCCTGACCACATTTAAAAAATTATAAAAGTAAATCATTTTCTTCCCCTTTCTTGCTTCATTACCACCTATTCCATCTATAGATTATGTCATTTTTGTCTTTAAAAATGATCTGAATGATTGTAAAGCACTGTGTTGAAAACCTAGTAAAGAAAATTGTCACAGACCATACTTGCCATATAGGGCTAATTTGTAAGAGCCTGAGGACTGCCTTTAACAGAATTTGAATTTAACTTTGTCCTTTCTTCTTAGTATTTGCTACATAGTTCAGAGCAGTTTACATGTGTTTCCTGGTAGGCTTTTGCATTACTGTTGTGTTCCTACTTTGGTAGCTGCACAACTTGCCCGGATAGACACTCCTTTCTCACTTCATTCTCCCTGTCTGAGAAGGGTCTTGTGTCCGATTAGAGTGGAAAACACCTCCCTCATCCTTCAGATAAGTCAGTCAATTAGCAACCTTATAATTAAAGATAAGAAATTAAGACTTTAAATTATTCATTAATCAAGAGTCATAAAATGTCAGACCATTTAGACTCAGGCTGAACCTGAGTTCTCTTCACATTTTTATTTTTCATACTTGTTCCTCACTGTTCAATGAACAGGCTCATATCACTGCAGAAGAGATTTTTTAAAATTAGAATTTAAGGAAATTTTTTAGGTGGAAAAAAGTACTTACTGTCAGTGAACTTTGTTATTAGCACCAGAAAACTGTATCAATGCTTTTAATGTGTTGCCTGCTTTCAGATTTTCTTCCACCTGATAATATTTGGTAAATTGTAATTGTAGTAAAACTTGTTATACTATTTGTTTTCCTAAATTAGCAGCTTTTTTCATTTGAAAAGAAAAAAACAGCATGGTTTGACTGGATACACACACATAATTTATCATATATATAAACTTACATGTTAATTTCTGTTTCTAAACCAGAGTAAAAGGTTCCCTGGGAACTTTTTAAGTATCTGTGAATTATCTGGCAGGAAACTGTAAGTTGCTGCCATAACCATTTGGCGTGTGCAGCTCCATCGCACCAGCCGGAGTTCTGGGCAGTTCTGGTTTCCGCCCGAAGGCATTCCGTACCGTTTATTTACTCTGCTTGTGTGGTCACAGTCTCACTGTAGTTGCCATCCGCACCAGCATTTCAGGTATAGCTCTTTATAACTCCGTACACATGTTAAACATGTTTAAGACCCAGGGCTTTTCAAAGTTGCATTCCTTATTAGTAGGAACTCTAGCCACACTCCATTCTGTTTTCTCCGCCCACCCCACCACAGATATGTCAGACTAGCAAGGCAGTCCTCTGTGTACAAAACGAGTTTCGATTGTCTTTCGTTCCATAACTCTTAATGCTCAAGTTTTATATATTCACATATTTTTAAATGCTCAGTTTGTAGACGACACTAAGAGAATTTCATTCCATTTACTGAATGGTTGCTGCTCTGGCTTTTGAAAACTTGGAATTAACTTTTATTTAGAGCAAAGGAGAAAATCTTTTAAGAGGCTAAAATCATGCTGCTATTATTGCTGCCAAATTGTACAAAGATTAGGATTCATGACAGTTTTTTGTTTTAAAAAATCATATGATTGCATTTTAAGGGTTTATATCTAGAAAAAGAAATAAAATGTTTTAAGACCACCACATTTATATATGAAAATACTCTAAGGTTTTATTTTGTTTCCCCAGAATTGATCAGAGGGATGCAGTAAAGACCATAGTAGAAATCTTATGTGAAAAGGTCTGTGGAAGTTTAGACCTCTACATTGAAAGTGCAGACCCAATTGGTGTATAGTCAAAATGTTAAGAAACCTGATAGGAATTTTCATTTGGCACAAAAACACACTCGGTGCTACATGCAGGAGTTTGATTTTTGGTGGATATGCCGTACTTATTTTATCTTCACTGTCTTTTTGTCAAGTAGGAAATCCATTCTCCATGGACACCACACCACCCTGTAAGTTCTCAGCCAGCAGCGTGGAGGTTAGGAGAGGGGCTGGTGTGACCATCCAGTACTCATGGCCGTAATAATTGAGAGCCCAAAGGAAGTGGCTGGAGTCTGGTCCAGTTATAAAATGTGTGGGTGTGGCCGGGCGCGGTGGCTCACGCCTGTAATCCCAGCTCTCTGGGAGGCCGAGGTGGGCGGATCGTTTGAGCTCAGGAGTTCAAGACCAGCCTGAGCAAGAGCGAGACCCCATCTCTACTATAAATAGAAAGAAATTAATTGGCCAACTAATATATATAGAAAAAATTAGCTGGGCATGGTGGTGCATGCCTGTAGTCCCAGCTACTCGGGAGGCTGAGGCAGCAGGATTGCTTGAGCCCAGGAGTTTGAGGTTGCTGTGAGCTAGGCTGACGCCACAGCACTCACTCTAGCCTGGGCAATAAAGTGAGACTCTGTCTCAACAACAACAAAAAAAATGTGTAGGTTTGTTATCACACATCGTTTAGTCCCGAAACTAAAGTATATTTTCTAAATACTAGGTTAATTCCTCTGAGCAATTTCTTTAATGATGTCCTGTGGGTTTAGAAATATCAGGTAAATATTTTGAATATAGAATGATGATTCAAATTACTGATTTAAGAGTGAAACACACTTTGGATAAAATCTAGAGTTGTCTCATCTAATGTATGTAGCAACAGCCTTAACTTTGGACTCCGTTATTTGAAAGACTATGCCCGAATCTTTCCCTTTCTAAAACTGTAGGGTAGAAACTGGATGGCAAATCACTGTGAGCAGGTCACCTCAGCATCATGGCCTGGTGTGTGATGTCAGAAATAGGGTAATTGAATGTTATGACTTTCACATTTTGACATGGAGCATTATGATCAAGGAAAAGGACTGCCTTATGCATTAAATCCATAATGCTATTGATATTTTAATACCCATGCTTCCAGATTTTATCTTTTTGACAGAATTCTGATTGCACAGTTTGGTTTGATTGAAATAAATCTTCCCTGGATATCTGGCTAGAAACTTTGCTGACAACCCCAGAGATGCCATTTTCTATTAATAAACTTCATCTGAGCCTTATTTCTTACCGTATTCAATTTCCTTTCAAACATGTAAGTCCCTGGGGGAGTCCCGAGGGTAGGACCTGCACATGTCTTATGATGGGTGAAGCATTTTTAAAAATTTAGAGTCAGGTTGAAAAATTCTACCACTAATGCTGTAATAAGGAGGAACCATTAACGTGACTGGGGATAGAAGAGTAAGTTATCACATTTGGAGCAGTAATAGATGCATATGATATAAATTTGAAATTTGCCCCTTTAGTTAAAGACGGAGCCGGCATAGTCCATTTCTCTGTTTCCAGCGCTGTCAGTCACTCATCCAGTCTGTTGGCAAAGTATTGCCTGAGCAGTGTGTATAAGGAAATAATAAGGAAAGCAAAAGTATGTCAGAAAGTTACTTTGAAACAGGCATGTAATTTTCAGTACTGTGTTACAGAAATGTCAGGAATGGTGTATTTTAATGCGTGCAAGATATTGTCAGTGTGCACAGAGGGTCTTTTTTCCTTATCTGATTAGTACTATTAATGTTCAAAGAATAAAAATGGTTGTTTTACAGTTTAGATTCTGAGATAGCAAAACCTGATTTTTTAACCATGACCTGCATGAGAGAAGCATCCTAGGAAGTCTTAGACCATACTTTTGAGTTTTTAACTTTAATTTATATAGTGATTTTTTATGTTTTAATATTTTTTGTGAACCGGTGTAAATTGTTAATGCGTATAAGCTTGTGTATTCTGTAAATGGTTTTGTGATTTATTTTTTGCCCCATATGTAAATATTTAGGGTCTCATTTCTTCCAAACTTATTTGAAGCTGAGTTGTGGGTTTTGGGTTTTGTTTGTTTCTTTGGTTGGTTGTGGGTGGGGGGGTGGGGGGAGGGATTTTGTACTTGGAGATGAGATATCTTGTGGTTTAAAGCAAATGTCCCGTTGAAAGCAATTCAAATATCAACAGATTATTTCAGGTTAAAACAGATGACTTTGTGTATGTGTGTCCTTTTTCACCTAATATGAATTAAAATGAAATCGGTAGGGGTAATTGATTTGGGATAGTGGGACCAAAAGACAAATGTTGATATGGCACAGCCTGTTACACCAAGTGGTATGTATGTTATTTGAGGAAAGGGGTTAAACGTCTCCTGTTTTTATCTATTTGCCACCATATGCTGCCTGGCCACATTTCTCCCAGATCACACTGTTCTCCTTAGAGCTGCAGAGGCCTCTTGGTCTGTCTTGGAAAGTCTAGGCAGACTTGCGACACCTAGGGCTGCCCTAAGGAGTCTAGCAGCTCCCATGTTCCCGAGACACTGAGTTGGCTCAGGGTCCTCCAGAAGGGGATTCTGAATAAAAACCATATTTTTAAAAATTCCCACAGAGCATCTTGGATAGCCTGTTTTCAGAGTGAAATGACCAGAAAAGAATCATCCTCTAGGCTAGGTCACCTGTGGTAAGCTGGTTTGTAGCAAACTCAGATAAAGTATTTCAGTGCAACAAGTTGCTACAGATGTGAACCGAGTACTGCAAGTAACCCAGCTGCCCAGCAGGATCCAAAGCGTATTCCTGTGCCAGAGTTCTCAAAAGAAGTACTTTCAGTATCAACCAGGACTTTGGGAGGGAAATAGGCCCTCAATATTCAGCTGTTGAATATTTGTTTTCCTACTGGGAGTCATAAATTACAGATCATTCTTCATTTTAAATTATTAGAGGCCTATCCCCTTTTGCCAGCAACAGGGCAAGCTGCCTGTTTAGACCAGACAAGCCTGGTGAGCCAGCCGTCTGTTATATGCCTGCAAACCTCACCCCAGACTTCAGCAAAGACACATCTGCTTCAGTAAACACTCCCAGACGGAGATTTGTGGTCTCATGGAAGCTGCTTAGATGGGTTAAAGAAAAGACACTGATGACATTTCCACTGGGTCTTCTACTTAAATTTTTGGGGATTCTGCTTTCCATGCCAACTATTTCATCACCAAATTTCCTTCATACTGATGAGAATATGGCACCTCTCTTTTAAAATATCTTTGCCATTGAGAAATTGGTGACAAATACATTGGTGGTGTTTGAGATTTTAGTTATTTGTGGTTCTATAGGAAAGACACATTTTAAAGTAATATGGACTCTACAGGAAAACCTTTGGCATCTGGAAACACCAGAAATAAGGCATCTTTGTTGGCTTTGTTTTCTGCTTAGTTGAAAGTGTACCTCTAGAAAAGTATGAGGTTTAATTTTTATTTTAAATATTTTAATTAAAATATTTCCAGAATATATTTCAAACCATGAAATTTACTGTCAACATACTTAAAGTTTCATCATTTATATGTATGGATTACTGTACCATAATTTAGTGATACTCCCAGGGACACTGAGATAAAAAAAAAATTGCTTTTATATCAAATGGTTTAATACTAATGTCTTTTTTTATGTTTTTGTGCCTTTTTTACAAGTTTCCTATCCTCCTTTCTGCTGTCACTTCATATTTTGTCTGAACTACCTATGAACCTTCCTCTTCCTCTTTCTCTGTCTGATTCTAATCTGTCTTGGAAATTACATAATTAACGTTGTAAAAATGGTAAGCAAAAAAAGTTTTCAACTGGAGCCCTGAAAGGGTATCCCAAGTTATGTGGACTTTTCGTCATCTGCTTTTTGTTACTCAGAGTCCTCTTGTTTTTTTCAAGTGAGATGCTATTGTATAAGATGCTCAGGAGGGAGAATGAAACAAAAAGACTGTAGGAGTTCCCCCTGTATTTGACATTCTGTGCGAAAGCTATGTGATTAGACACAATGGCATCTTCCCCTGTTAATAACTGCAGTCTCTCTCCCCATAGAAGAGAGAAGAGTGCTAGTCCATAGAAGACAGCATCCGCAGTTAAGAAACGAGAGTATCATACAGACATAGAGCCTCAGCTGTTACTGAAGCATTCAATTAGTGTTCTTGTTTTAATTCACTGAAAACATTCTGAAAAGCATCCTGAGAATTCTCAGCCACTGGTCCATGTTGTAAACTCAGCAAGTAGTTAAACTTTAGAATCCATATAAAACACCTGGAGAGCTAGTTAAACAAGCTTCTTTGAGCAACCACCGGACAGTATCATCCAGGATGTCTGGGATTGGACTGAGAAATCCACAGTTTTAGCACCACTCCATGTGATTCTGGTGCAGGTGGTTGAGAAATACAGATCTAGGCCATATTTAATAGCCATTTTTTCTTTCAAAGGGAGCCTGTCTTTAGTTCATTTAGGTTTACCACTTTTCCCCATTCATACCTTGGTTTCCCATCACTTAGTGATACTGAAACAGAAATGTATTATTAGTTTCCCTGTCTCCTGTGTTTAAATATTAAGCCGAGACTCATTTCTGACAATGACATGTAAAAGAACTAATTGAGCTGAACAATATAGAAAGTTCAGCATTCTCTAAAATGGTGACAAAATATTGCTGCCTGTCTACACCGATGCCTCCTATTATATGCTTGTATATTAATAATATAGTTAAGTCAGGTGTGAGACCCATGGGCTGCTCAGGAAGTGTAGCTGATGCATATTTACTATTTGTGCTGTTAACTTTCAAATGCTATACGCATGGAAAACAGAAATAGCTCTTAGGGCCAAATGATCCTTCTTTCTCATTGAAACTCACAAGAACTGTCCCGTAATCAATTAGCTTATTTAACTTTTTAGTTTTATATTTTATTGATTGTGGGCAACAGTATAGTAACGTTTTTAACAGCCAATAATTAACTCTGCTTACTACCATAGTGCTAGTCGCTGTTGTAAGCATTTTACATCTATTCATTTATTCCTCATAACTATGAAATCAAGGTACACAAAGGCTCAACACTTTGCCCACTGTCCGTAGTAATGAATGTGGAGTGGAAATTGAGAGCCAGGCACTCTGCATAGTTTATGCTCTAATAAAAGCAGACTTTAGAGTTGGATAGTTGAATCCTGACTGCTTCTCACTAATTCTAAAACCTCTACTAAACTACTAACCCCCTCTAAAGCTATTTCTAAAACTCAGTTACTAAGCAATGACTTTCTCATCTCTAAAATGGGAATCATAATAGCATCTACTAAGGGTTGCTGTGAGAATTAATTTAAATAACAGATGTTTCTAAAGGGCTTAGCAGGAGAGTGAATACTGGATAAAAGCCAGAATTTTTGCTATAAAATAGTCCAGGACCATACAGCAGTTAAAGGAATGAGGGGATATAATTTTGTATAATGTTATTAAGAATTTATTCAGAGTCAACCTTTCTGAAAAAATAAGGTTTCACCTGGTTAGCATATATCTTGCAGGAAGAGAGTCTTGGCAGTTAGACATCATTTATCAGTTAAGAGGTCTCAGTAAATCTTGGAGCATGGTGGTAGTGAAGTGAAGTTCTTGCTTACCATGAGGTCTGAGTAAATACCAAAAAATGTGTGATTCTTTAATGGGAGCTTTTATCCAGATAGCACTGATTATGACTACTGAACAATGTCTACATTCTAGAACAATGTCTAAAACTATTATTATCCAGCCTCTGATAACTTTGCAATTTGGAGAAATGGTCTTAGGAACCTCAATGAGCTGTGCCTTCTCTGCAAACGGGCCTTGTTTTCTGCAGGTATCACTTTCTAGTTGCTCACGGGCTGGTTCAATACACAAGGTGGCAGGAATAGAAGCAGCTCTGGGAATTGCTGCAAAAGAATAGTAGGGGAAAAAAACAGGTCTGGTATTTTACAAAACAGTTGCTAAAGAGAGATGGGCTTCACTGTTCATTTCTGGATGGTACAACTTGGCAAATAGTCTATTTTTTAATTTTTTTTTTATTTGAGTGTATGACAGGGGTATAAACCTTTAGGTTACATATATTGCCTATGCCCCACCCGAGTCAGAACTTCAAGCATGTCCATCCCCCAGAAGGTGCGCACCAAACCCGTTAGGTGTGTATATACCCATTCCGTCCTCCCCCTCCCACCTGCCCGACACCCGATGAATGTTACTACTATATGTGTACTTAAGTGTTGGTCAGTTAAGTCAGTTAATACTAATTTGATGGTGAGTACATGTGGTGCTCGTTTTTCCATTCTTGGGATACTTCACTTAGTAGAATGGGCTCCAGCTCTCTCCAGCATAATACAAGCGGTGCTAAATCACCATTGTTTTTAGTGGCTGAGTAGAACTCCATGGGGTACATATACCACATTTTATTAATCCACTTATGTATTAATGGGCACTTGGGTTGTTTCCACATCTTTGCAATTGTGAATTGTGCTGTTATAAACATTCGAGTGCAGATGTCTTTTTTATAGAATGTCTTTTGTTCTTTGAGTAGATACCCAATAATGGGATTGCTGGATCAAATGGTAGTTCTACTTTTTGCTCTTTGAGGTATCTCCATATTACTTTCCACAGAGGTTGAACTAGTTTGCAGTCCCACCAGCAGTGTATGAGTGTTCCTATCTCTCCACATCCACGACAACATTTATTGTTTTAGGACTTTCTGATAAAGGCCATTCTCACTGGAGGTAAGTAATTTCTCATCATGGTTTTTGATTTGCATTTCCATGATGATTAGAGATGTTGAACATTTTTTCATGTTTGCTAGCCATTATTCTGTCTTCTTTTGAAAAGTTTCTGTTCATGTCCTTTGCCCACTTTTTGATAAGGTTGTTTGATGTTTTCTTACTGATTTTCTGTGTTCTGTATAGATTCTAGTTATCAGCCCTTTATCGGATGTGTAACGTGAATATTTTCTCCCATTCTGTGGGTTGTCTGTTTGCTCTCGTGATAGTTTCCTTGGCTGTGCAGAAGCTTTTTAGTTTAATCAGGTCCCATTTCCTCACACATTTTTCCTGATTCAAGATTGGTGAAGGCGAAATGGAGTTCCAGAGGAGAGTATAGTAATTGTATTGACAGCATCTAATAACACGAGTGATTTAATGATTAGTTACCGTGTAGTAGGCTCTCAAGTGTTTTGTGTATATCAATATAAACTCAGTCTTCCTAACAATTATGTGAGGTAGCATTTTTACTTTTATTGCTATTTTATAAACTGAGGCCCAGAAAGTTTAATGTGCCTGAGTTCATACCTCTGAGGTTAAGTGGAATTCAAGCCCAGCTCTCTGGCTCCAGAGCCTGCAGGTTTTAGCACTCTATGGTACTGCATGACCAAAGCGTACCTTCAAAGATCATGAAACCCTAACACGGGAGTGCCCGTGAGGCGAAGGCGCCTGCTGTTGATTTG
The DNA here is from genome assembly GCA_008750895.1 of Mirza zaza. Taxonomy (NCBI): domain Eukaryota; kingdom Metazoa; phylum Chordata; class Mammalia; order Primates; family Cheirogaleidae; genus Mirza; species Mirza zaza. The sequence goes on from VSMD01110130.1 coordinate 97,636, forward strand.
CAGGGGACGTGACCCCTCCCCGTTGGCCAGGGCAGGCTAGTTTTATGCTGTAGTAAGATCACCAAAATCCTCGATACCTTAACACAAAAAGGTGTTTTTCCTGCTCTATCCAAGTTTACTGTAGTACCAGGTGACTCCTGGGTAACAGTTCTCTATGCAGCCACTGGCTCCCTTCCCACCGTCACTGAAGCTCAATTCTGGGGTGGCATGGCGAGGGCGGAGAGTGCTGGAAGGGCCTGCATGGTGGCTAAAATGTGGCCAGAAGTCAGACAAGTCATTCCTGCTCACAACCCAGGGCCAGAACAAGCCTGAAGGCCCTGTGAGGTGCGCACAGGCGCGAGCTCGGTGTGGCGGGCCCCTGCCTGAAGGTGAGCCGAGCTGGGGGCAGAGCGCAGCACTGACACCGACCACCCCAGTCTCAGTCAGTTTCTCCCCCAACATCTGTAACTGTCACAACAGCATCCTGCAGAAGAACAATGCCTTTGCCTCCTGCAACACAGAGCACCAGGTAAAATCCCTGAGGCAAGGCCAAGGAGTAACAGTTCACTAGGCAAAAGAAACTGGGGGCAGCGTTGCCTGGTGAGGTGTCACTCTTAGGGACCTCACAGTGGTAGCAAAAGGTTGGCCCTGCATCCACAAGTTTCTAACCATAGGTTGGAGAAGGAGAAGCTTCTGGAAGTAAAAAGTGGATGTGTCTTTCTCCAGCTCTAAAGAAATTTCAGAAAGTTTACAAAGGGACAGGAGTGCTCCATAAATGCTGTTTGAGGGTCAAGTACAACCACCCGCCCTCCGCTCTGGCACTGCTACCTCCTCGGCCTCCCTCTCCCTAAACGTGCCATGTCCACTTCCGTTCAGTCTTTGCGCTGGCTGGCATCCTCCCCTGTAGTACTGGGCCCACATGGCCATGGGCCTTTCTCCCTCACTTCAAGTCTTTGCTCAAATGTCACCTCCTTCGAGATGACTTCACTTGATCACTCTAATATAGCATCTCTTATTATCTCATTACTCTGTTATTTTCTTAATTATTTATTATCTGTGTTTCGTTTGGAATGTGATCTCCAAGAGGAGAGGAGCTTCATCTTGTTCACTTATACCCTGGTGCCTTAAGTAGTGCTATAGCATAGTATGTGCATCAGTATTTGTTGGAGGAATGAACTGATGGGTCCCTCTTATCCATGGTGATGACATGAAAGGCATGTGCTGGGACGACCTTCATGCTGGATCCTGGAATACAGCAGGTCATCTTCAGTAGCAGGTACACATCCCTTCACTGGTTTGGTTTTCTTTCATATGTTACAGGCATACTTGGACGACTAGTGTTGGTTGGTGGTCCCAGGAGGAAGGACACGTAGGCTTAGTTTATCTAAAGCCAATTGTCAGAGTGACTAAACGCTGGTAGAATTAGTCATAAAATCTTTCTAAAGGAGATCAGCTTTGAGAAGTGTTGGGAAAGCAGGACAAGGTATTACTTGGAGGACAGGAAGGGTGATGTTCTAAGTGTTCAGGAAACACTCTTCCCATACTCACATCCACCTTACAAACCATCTTAGGGTATGGAACTGAGAAGATGTGATAGGAACTCTTTTTCTTCCAGGCCATGGCAACTTTGGAAGAGAAGGAAAAATCAAGGCTTGGATAGTTTCAACAAACCTGTAGAACCTATGTGCCAAGAGATGGCAAAATCTAGGCAAACGTGATTGAATGTGTCCCTGAATGATCTGTTTCTCTAGTTTTAGAGGTTTAGAGGAGATAACAATGTTACATAGACCCTGCAGGATAAATTACTGGGACTCCAGTTGCTCAAATTGCCCTTGGATCCCAGGAGCTGCAAGAAATCTCTGAAAGGGAGACTCTGAAAGGGAAACCAGGACTCCAGTTTCATTGTTGCCTGGCACCTCCTAACACAGCTGCCTCTTCTTGGGTGTTCCTCTGGATGTCACTTAGCAAGTATATTACTTCTGTTATGGTGGGAGATGGTTCTATTCCTACCAGTGTTTATAATTAATAGGGTCCCCAAGGCTATATTAGCCCATTTGATTTTTATGACCTTTCTCTTAAAAAGCTAAACATGTAGGGTTGGCTTCCTTGAGGCTAGGCAAAATCACTCAATGTTGGATTCAAAAAATACTTTGCTACACTAACTACAAATAAGTGTTCCTGGATAATGTACTAATACCATCACTCTCCTACTTTGATGCCATCTCTGGGATGGTTGCCTCTTACAGAGATGAGCACCTCTGTTCCCTGTCTTAGAGAATGTGACTGACTGCTAGTCCCAAGATCTCCTGTTGTCCAGGAGGACACATGGTACCTGATCACTTTCTCTGGCACCTCCCAAGTTCCTTGGCGGCCGACTCAACGAGCCAGGAACCCACATTGCAGTAACAGAGAGGAGACTTACAAGGGAAGTGACTAGCACGAGAGCCAGCCTAAGCCTGCGTATATGCTGAGCTCTCAGAAGAGAAGAACTCAGGCTTGGTCTGATTGACCCTCAATGGTGGAAGCAATGAGAAATGGCTGGCACTTGAGCAAGAGTGTTGCAGGAGGGATGGAAACATTGAATGGGTGATTGGAGTAAACCTTTGAATCCCTTCCCAATCCTGAGGTTGTAAGATATTTGTGAAATCCTAAGGACAAGAGCCTGTGCCACCTGGAGGTTATTTGGGAGCTACCTGCTCTGCTGTCCAGTGAACGTACTGTTTTCCCACCTGGAGCATTCTTCCCTCTCCCTCCTGTTGGCACCTGCCTCCTCCAAAGACTTCTGATAGCACTTAAATTAAATCCAAACTATTCAGAGTCTGGCCTGTAGGAGCTGCCTCTCTGATTCCATCTCCTCTCCCAGGTTCCTATGCCAGCTGTGCCCTCTGCCTGGAATGTTCTTCCCGTGAAAGGCCAATTCACTGAGATCTCACTTCCTCAGTGGCCCAATTTGTGCTAATCACTTGATCACATCACCTTCTTAATTCTCTAAATAGCACTTCTCATTCAGAAATTGTTTTTATTTATTGGTTTATCTACTAATTGTCTCTGTTTACTAGTTTGTTAGCTCCACGACAGCTTGACACGTCATGTACTCAAATATGTTTGTTACATAAATACGTACATTCATACACAGAGTTTAAGGAAGAACGGGGCGAAACAGTAACTTTAACAAACTTTATTATTTTGCCTAAGCTCAGCCCTACAGAAAAAGAATGTCCTGTGTCATCACAAGGAGTCATTTCAGAAGCTGAGACTTGACATCCCTACTGCACAGAAAGTGGTGTTTTAAAACAGCCACCAGATGGTGCTGTTGACACTTTTATTACAAGCGTTCGTGTTTATTGAGAAGATTCATGGCTTCCTGGTATGATTGAATAGGTGATTCATTGTGATTCTTTCTCATGTCTTTTCATTTTTACAAAAGCAGTTTTAAGGGCAATGACCTGGCAGCAAATACTGGGAGATGGCAAATGATAGCTGACAAGCTACATTTTTGGAACCAGCCCTGTTAAAAAGAAGGGTAAGATTGATTAACTGGTTGGATAAAAATCTGAAGAGCTCAAGGTGGGGAGTGGGCTTGGGGAGTTGCTTTCACTATGAGACTCTGTAATTTCTTTCGTTCTTTTTCTTTTTTCTGTTTTTTTTTTTTTTGAGACAGTCTCGCTCTGTCACCCTGGCTAGAGTGCCGTGGCGTCAGCCTAGTTCACAGCAACCTCTAACTTCTGGGCTCAAGTGATGCTCCTGCCTCAGCCTCCCAAGTAGCTGGGACTACAGGCATGTGCCACCATGTCCAGCTAATTTTTTCTATGTATTTTTAGTTGGCCAATTAATTTCTTTCTATTTTTAGTAGAGACCGGGTCTCTCTCGTGCTCAGGCTGGTCTTGAACTCCTGAGCTCATTCGATCCTCCCACCTTGTCCTCCCAGAGTGCTAGAATTACAGGCTTGAGCCACCGTGCCTGGCCAAGAGATTCTGCAATTTCTAAGGATGATTTCATGTTTTTAAATTCTTAAGTATTGTTTATTGCTATTTTAAGAAAATGGCATAAAACATCCAGACTCTGGCTCCTCAAGTTTCATATGCTAAGTTCAGGCATGACTTCTGAGCCCTGGCAGTTTCCAAGCCTGGCTGCATGTCAGAATCCCCTGCAGAGCTTTTTAAAAATACAGATCTCTGTGCTTGCTCACTAAAGTAGTTGTGTCTTCATGGGCCACAGAACCTGTCAACAGGACTTCCCAGCTGATTCCGTCTCATCCCTGGTTTTGGAGCCGCTGTTCCTGGGACAGATCTATCCCTGCAGTCTCCCTTCTCATGCCTGCCGGCTCTGCTCACCAGTTCTGGGCTTTCACCTAGTCCCGTGCTGGGGACTTCTTGTTAATGGCAGTCTCCCTGCCCCCGCCCCACCCCGGAAGATGGCAGGATCCCATGGACCTGGAAAATAACAGATTAAACAGGTTTGTTTTTAACCACAGAATTTCTTAGAGATTCGCACTACACCCTAGGACTTTAAAGTTCTAAGAAGGAGTACTCACATCAGACCACAGACCGCTTTATGCACAGAGCATTTCCTCAGCACACATCTCAGCAAGCATCGTCTAGTTGGAAATTACCTGCTGGGGTGTCAGGAGTGCTTGCTTGGTCACAGCTGCTTTGTCGATGGTGACGCGACTGTCTGCGCCACCCGGAGGCCTGGCCGAGCGCAGCGCCCTCCGGCCCGCGGGCCCAGGCCCCACGGCCAGCGGGGCGCGCCGTCCGACCCACGAGGGGCACGAGCAGTGTCTAGCAGTCTTTGAGAAAACGCTCTGAAAAGAGTGAAATATTAGTAGAAGGTAGTGACATGTCCAGTAGGATGTGAGAGTTAGTCTAATTGGTGATGAAAATAATGCAACTAGTTTTCAAGTCAAATCGATTCACAAGGCCTGTGATGAAATAGCAGTTACTGTTCGCCTCTCAATTTCTGCTGCCCAGACAGCCTCTCCCAGCTCTTTCAGATGTTTCTTCTGGTGTTCACCACCCTGCGCCTAAACAACGTGCTCATTCTTGATCTGTCCGTGTGAGACGTGATTACGCCCCGACCTCCATCAACAAGGAGCTGGGAGAGCCCCACTCCAGCATCGCCCCCTGTCCCCCACTCCGTCCCCACGGGACCCCCCCAGCCGGCACCCCGCTTCCCTGCGCCTGCTCAGCCTCAGCCGTCGTGCGGAGGTTTACATTTCCTCTCAATATGAGATGATCTCTATTTCTTTGTGAGTTTGGGGGTTTTGTTTTTGTTTTTAGAGACAGGTGATAGCTCTTTCCTGGAGCCCTTCATGCTTCATCTTCCTGCTCAAACCCAGAGTAGTCTTCTCTGGCCTGCTTCACAGCTGTGAAAACTGTGGGGTTCCCAGGAAAAAAGGCATTCTTGGGTGGAATCTCTGGTTTCCTGGATCCTATTTTCCTCTATCTTATTTCATTCCCTCTTTTTAATGAAAAAGGGGGCAAGGGATGTAATTTTATTTCATGTCTGAAAACATCTTTCTCCCCTGCTCTTACATTCTTTGATGGTTTGGCTTAATATAGAATTCTAGTCTGCCAATCAACTTCCCTCATAATTTTGATGATAATGCTTTCTGTTTTCTGCAGCAAATCTAGCTGTTAAGAAGTCTCATACCATTCTATTTATTTTTTTTAATTATTATAGGTACATAATAGTTGCATATTTTTATAGGGTACATGTGATGTTTTGGTACAGGCATACAGTGTGAATTAAATCAGGGTAATTGGGGTATCTATCACTTCAGACATGTAACATTTCTTTGTGTTAGGAACATTCCAATTCCACTCTTATTTTAAAGTATACCCTCTGTTATTGTTGATTATAGTCACTGTTTGCACTATCAAACATTGTTCATTCTCTGTAACTATATTTTTGCCCCCATTAACCATCCCCACTTTATCCCCCTCCCCACTACTCTTCCCAGCCTCTGGTAACCATCGTTCTACTCTCTGTCTTCGTGGGATCGACTGTTTTTACTATTTAGCTCCTACATATGAGTGAGAACATGTGAGATTTGTCTTTCTGTGCTTGACTTATTTGACTTAGCATAATGTTCTCCAGTTCCATCCATGTTGTTGCAAATGGCAGGATTTCATTCTTTTTGTGACTATATAATATTCCATCATGTATAGATACCACAATTTTTTTATCCATTCATCCGTTGATGGACACTTAGTTGATTCCATATCTCGGCTATTGTGAATAGTGCTACCGTGGACATGGGAATGCAGATACCTTTTCAATATACTGAATTCACTTCCTTTGGGTATATACCAAGCAGTGGGATTGCTGGCTCATATGGCAGTTCTATTTTTAGATTTTTGGGGAGACTCCATACAATTTTCCATAGTGGCTGCACTAATTTACATTCCCAGTGTATGAGAGTTCCCCTTTCTCCACATCTTCACCAACATTTGTTATTGCCTGCCTTTTTCATAAAAGCCCTTTTAACTGGGGTGAGATGATATCATATTATAGTTTTGATTTCCATTTCTCTGATGACTAATGATATTGAGCATTTTTTCATAGACCTGTTAGCCATTTGTATGTCTTCTTTTGAGAAATGTCTACCATTCTGTTTATTGATCTGTATATGTGACCTATTTTTCCTCTTTGGAAACTTTCGTGATTTTCTCATTTCTCCTGGTGTTCTGAGTTTCAGTGATGCTATACCTTGGTTTAGGTCTTTTTGCACTAATTTTGCTGCACACTCAGTGGCCCTTTCCATCTGCAAATATATGATCTCCAGTTCTGGGATGTAAAGAGTTCTTACTTTGGTATTTTTTTTTCTCAGCTTTCTGAACACCTATTATTTGGATGTTGGAACTTCTGGATTAATACTCAGTTTCTCTTTTCTCTCCTAGTATCCATCTCTGACATTTTGTTTTACTTTCTGGGTTATTTAAAAATAATTCTTATATTGAATTTTTAAACTTCTATATTTTTAATTTCCAAATGTTCTTTCTTGTTCTTTGGGTGGGTGATCCTTTCTTTTATATACTTTTGTTTTGTTTAATGGATCCAGGCAAGGCCTATCTGAGATATTAGAGGGCATTATTATTATTATTCTGTCCTCTGCATTCTTTTCCTCCTTAATTTTCTTTCATCTGTTTATTTTTGTTCCCATTCCTTGTTAGAAACTTTCCTCATCTCTGACAATCAGTGGCTACCGATTCAAATGTGAATGAAGCAAACACACATACAACTGATTGGAAAATGCGCTGTGTAGGCAAGCTCATCAGCTTGTGCAGTGCTGGGGTAGGGAGGTTAATGGTCCCCCAAAGACATCTGTGTTCTAATCCCCAGAAACGGTGAATATGTTAAGTTACATGGCAGAGGGGAATTAAAGTTGCAAATTAGTTCGTTTTAAAACTGGGAGATTATCCATGGGTCCAGTGTAATCACAAGCATCCCTAAAAGTGGAAGAGGGAGGAGAAGAGTTGGAGGAGATGTGAGTTGGAATCCAGGTCTGAGTGCTGTGAAGTAGGAAGACTCAGCTGGAGGTTGCTGGCTTTGAAGACAGAGAAAGGCAACTGTAAGTCGAGGAATGTGAACAAACTCTAGAAAATGGAAAAGGTGAGGAAACCAAGTCTCCCCTAGTCCTTCCGGAGAGGAACACAGCCCTGCTGGCAACTTAAGCCCAGTGAGATTCATGCCAGACTTCTGAACTTTGCAAGACAATGAATACATGTTCTTTAAACCACAAACTTTGTTATAGCAGCTATGGAAAACTAATACATTTACAAGTCGGGGATCCACAAATGTTATAGCTAAGGAAGTAGGGAGAGTCGAAATAGCCAGGAAAATGTTCTGGAGACCTTTGATAGGGAGAGGAACAGGAAATCCCTGGACTTCAGCTAGGTACACGGTGAGGTCTGTGGTCCCTGCTGCATCTGACTTCTTTCTCCAGTAGTTTTTTATGGTTTGGCTCAGGCTATCCTGACTCTGCAAGAACAAGGAACCTTTAGAATCCACGTGTGTGCAGTCTCCTTACCTGTTTCTGTTGGTTGAGTGTAATGAGCCACCTGTCTGAGGCCCTGATCTAACATCACCCATTTCCCTGTGCTTCTTGAAGGTTTGCCTTAGGGAACAGAGCTTGCAGGCTCTTCCATCTTGAATCGTGCTTGCGGATGGATATATATGAATATATGTATTTCTAAGATTTAATAACTATAAGCAATTTGCATACTTATTAAAAATATAAAGCTTGATAAATAACTGAATGCTATGAGCTTAATACTTAATTTAAAAAGAACATTAGCTGTAACAATTGATATTCTCTATGTATTTTTCCAAGAGCCCATTTTCTTAATCCTCCTGCCCACCACCGAGTATTTATCCTATTTTTTTCCAGTTTCACTTTTTTTTATAAAACCTTTTTTGTGAAGTATGACACTTTGGAAAAGTGCCAACTAAGGTTTACTCCAAAGCAAATGCCCATGTGGCCATCATCTGGGTCAGTGGGAACACACCCAGGATCCCAGAATTTTCTTTCAATCATCAGTCTCTTCTGTGAACTGCCTATTTTTTTGAGTTTTTTTCTTTTTTCTTACTTTCAAGGAATGCTTGGCACAAGAGTGTGTAAAGAAGGACAGGCATCCTTTGTTCATTTCACTGGTTGCGAGTATCTCCCCGTACTTGGGGACCAAACTTTTTACTCTCTCAACAGTATCTTTTGAGGAATGAAGTCTTAATTTTAATGTAGTTAGATTTATCCATTTTCTCCTATATGGTTGGTGTATCTTTAAACTTCCAGAAGGGATCATTTCCTTCTGCCTGAATAACACTCTTGAGTATTTCTTTTAGTGTGGGTCTGCTATTAATTAATTCTTTTAGTTTCTGTTATTTAAAAATCTTTCTGTTTCACGTGGACTTCTTGAAGATCATTTTCATTGAATGTAGGATGTATTTTCTTTCCATTGTCTTCTAACTTCTGTTGCTTCTATTGAGAAGCAATTTAAGTCTAATTGCTAAATCAAAAAACAAAGACAAAAAGAAAATCTTAAATGCAGCTTGAGGGAGTGAAAAATACAACTATCTTCAAAGGAGTGACAATTACTATATAAAACATTTACTATAATGTGCTTAGGTGTGGAGATGATGTATATACCTATATGTATAAATATTACATACATATTTTAATGTTTTTGTCTTAGAATTGTAGAAACTCTTAAATATGTGGCTTAATGTTTTTCAGCATTTTTGTGAATCTCTCAGCCATTCTTGCTCTAAACATTGTCTCTGCTTCATTTTCTTTCTCCTTTCCTGAAATTCAAAATATATGTATGTTGAATTTCCTTACTATATCCTGTCTCCTAGTCTTGATAAAAAGAAAAACCTGTGATAAATTTAAGAGAGTTTAATTGAGCAAAGAACGATTTGTGAATAGGGCAGCCCTCAAAACAAAAACAGGTTCAGAGAGCTCCCTCTGAGCTCTGCAATGTGGGCAGGGGGTATTCACAGACAGAAAACCCACCCAAAGTGAGGCACAGAAACAGCTGGATTGGTTCTAGCTCCGCATTCGACTTATTTGAGCATGGTCTGATCAGTTGGCAGCCTGTGATAGGCTGAAGCTTGTCTGCTATGAATGGCTGACCCCAGCTATTTGTTAAAAAATATACTCCTAAATTGGGCTTCCACGTTTGTTTACATACTAAGTTACGATGCAATTTGTTATGTAGAGACTCAAGATACAGCCTCAGCCCAAATGTAGTTAATTTTTTTTTCCACGCATACTTAAGTCCCACCAAATTCAGTTTAACTTAACATTCTCTCTTCTGCGTTTTCCATTGTTTTGTCTCTTCATGCTTCACTATGGATATTTTTTTATCAGTCCATAAGTTTAATAATTATCTTTCCAGGTTTATTTAATCTATTAGTGAGCACATCCATTGAGTTTTAACAGTAGACTTTTATAATTTTCAGTTCTGAAGTATTCTTTCATATATATATATATATATATATATATATATATATATATATATAGTTCCAGTTCTTGGCCAAAATTTTCAACATTGTCTTTGTCATCTTAAACATGCATGCATAGATATTTTAAAGTCCATGCCCAATAGCTCCTATTTTTAGAGTCCCTATAAGTCTGTTTCTATTGCCCATTTTTTCTCTTAGGAAAAATTGTTTATTAAAATAATTTGCAGACTAGGACATCATCTGCTTCCTCCAAAGAGGATTTATGCTTGCTTCTGCTATGCACCTAGGGATGCCAACACTTGGTTACATTCATCCAAACGCAGAGATTGAGATAGCCGGAAGTTGGACTGCAGTCTCCTTGAGAGCAGCCTACTTCAGTTTGCTCCTGGGCTGCAGCCTTTCAGTGATCCCAACCCAGAAGGAAGAGGGTTCTTCAGGCCACCCAGCTATCTACTGGCTCATTTCCACATTGATCAGTTCTGTACTCCAATCCGGGTACACTAAGCCTTGCAGTGCGCCACTTAGCCTTTCAGCCAACTGCTCTAGAAGCAACACATCCCAACAGTGGAAAAGTGGCTCCAGCTGCTGGGCTCACCTCTCTGGGAGTCTCTGGTCTCCTAGATGTTTTCCCAGTAATATATCATGATCTTGTTAGCTCCCTAACAAGAGCTAATGATGCCTTCAAGAGCAGTTTTTTAAAGATTTTATCTACCTTTTAAATTTCTTCTTAGAGGCTTGTTTTAAATTGCTGAATTCTCTATGACTGGGAGCAGAAGTTCTCTTAGGACTTTCAGCAGAGCGACCCTGACCTCTAGCATTTACTTTTTAACACTTAAGATCAAACACTGTCCGGTAGGCAGTAGGCTGTTAATACTTTGGGTCCCACAAGGTCCTCTCAAAAGGAATCATGTCTACATGGATATATTTCTCTGAAAGTTATAAAAATGTATTATATTTAAGTATCTTCTGAAGGAGAAATAAACAGTAAGCCCCGAAACATATTATAGAGTTCCCAATTTGGAAAATAACTGAAAATATTTTTGTGAACTAAAAGATGCTCTTCTAAGCTCCCTTTAATTACCTGATTCATTCATTAAAAACGCATCATTGGGCTTTCGCTGGTCTCGTTTGCCAGGGCTCCAAACATTGAGAGTGTGCACTTCTTAACCTCGGGGAATTTGTGATGTAACTAAAACCAGACAGGTGAAAACCATCTAAAGTGATAAATATGTATAAGATTGTAAAATGAAATGTACATAGATTATAAAGCCCAAATCACCTAAATAGAAAGAATATTTATGAATTACCTTGCTTCACTGATTATTTATCATAAACTCTCATATCTGTTCGTAGTCATTTGGCTTCCTCTGAGAAATTCAAAAGTATGTGTACAACCTAGAGTTTCATATATTAATAATCACTAGGACCTATGAATTAAAAATGGTATAAAATAATAGGCAAGAGAGCAGGCACAAGAGCCAGACTGGCTGGGCACGAATCCTGGGTGGGCTACCTACTAGTTCGGTGACCTTGGTTAAGTCATTTGATCTCCCTGTCCATCTGTTTGCTCTTCTGTATCATAAGAACAACACCTATTCCCTAACCTGGTTGTGCAGAAGAATGGGTCATATACACGATGTGCTTAGGATCAGGTTTGGCACATGGGAAAGCACTTCTTAAGGTGCAGCCATGGCTAAACATTTACTTAGGGGAATTGAAATATAAATGGAAAAATACTTTATAAAGTATTACCAACAATATACATGTAAAGAGGGAAAGGGGAAAATCCATTTTACTCCCAGCCAAGAGGCACTTAAAACACACACCCTCCCTACCCGCACGCGGATGTGAGGCGTAGGAAGCAGAGTCCACTCGGTCCTTCCAGAACATCTCTTTTGTTTTTTATTCCGTCCTCCCTGCTATATCCTTCCCAGCCTCTGGTAGCCATCATTCTACTCTGTGTATCCATGAGATCAATTTTTTTTTAATATTTAGTTTCCACATATCAGTGAGAATATAGGAGGTTTGTCTTTCTGTGCTTGGCTTATTTGACTTAATGTTCTCCAGTTCCATCCATGTTGTTGCAAATGGCAGGATTGCATTCTTTTTGTAGCTATATAATATTCCACTGTGTACATGTACCACAATTTCTTTATCCATTCATCCATTGATGGACACTTAGGTTGATTCCGTATCTCAGTTATTGTGAACAGTGCTGCAATAAACATGACAATGCAGAGACCTTTTCAATATACTAAATTCCCCTCCTTTGGATATATATGTAGTAGTGGGATTGCTGGGTCATATGGTGGCTTTATTTTTAGATTTTTGAGGAACCTCTATACTGTTTTCCATAGTGGTTGCACTAATTTACATTCCCACCAACAATATATGAAGGTTCCCCTTTCTCCACATCTTGTCAGCATTTGTTATTGCCTGTCTTTTTGATAAAAGCCCTTTTACCAGGATGAGATAATATCTTATTGTAGTTTTGATTTGCATTTTTCTGATAACTAATGATGTTGAGCATTTTTTCATACACCTGTTGGTTATCTGTATATCTTCTTTTGAGAAATATCTATTCATATCCTTTGCCCATTTTTAAAAATAAGATTGATTTTTTTGCTATTGAGTTGTTGGAGCACCTTATATATTTTGGTTATTAATCCCTTGTTAAATGGGCAGTTTCCAAATATTTTCTCCCATTCCATGGGTTGTTTCTTCACCTTGTTGATTGTTTCCTTTGCTGTGTAGAAGCTTTTTAGGTTGATGCGATACCATTTGTCCAATTTTACCTTTGTTGCCTGTGTTTGGGGGATGTTATTCAAGAAGTCCTTGCACACCAATGTCCTGAAGCATTTCCCCAATGTTTTCTTTTAGTAGTTTCATAGTTTCATGTCTTAGATTTAAATCTTTAATCATTTTGATTTGATTTTTGTATATGTGAGAGATAAAGGCCGAGTTTCATTCTTCTGCATATGGATATCCAGTTTCCCCAGCACCATTTATTGAAGATATTGTTCTTTCCCTGCTATATGTTCTTGGCACCTTAGTCAAAGATAATTTCACTATAGATGTGTGGATTTATTTCTGAGTTCTCTATTCTGTTCCGTTGGTCTGTGTGTCTGCTTTTATCCCAGTACCATGCTGTTTCGGTACTACAGCTCTGTAGTATAATTTGAAGTCAGGTATTGTGATTCATCCAGCTTTGTTCTTTTTGCTTAGGATGACTTTGGTTAATTAGGCCCTTTTTTGGTTCCATACCAATTTTATGATTTTTTTTCTATTTCTGTGAAAAATATCATTGATATTTTGATGGGGATTGCATTGAATATGTAGATTGCTTTGGGTAGTATGGACATTTTAACAATATTGATTGTTTCAATCCATGAGCATGGAATATCTTTTCTATCTTTGTGTGTGTCCTCTTCAACATCCATCATCAATGTTTTATAGTTTTCATTACATAGATCTTTCACTTCTTTGGTTAAGTTTATTTGTAAGAATTTCATTTTATTTTATTTGTAGCTATTGTAAATGGGATTACTTTCTTGTTGCTTTTTTTTCCAGATTGTTTACTGTTGGCATATATTATAGAAATGCTACTGATTTTTGTATGTTGTTGATTTTGTATCCTGCAATTTTACTGCATTTGTTTATCAGTTCTAATAGTTTTTGGGTGGAGTCTTTAGATTTCTATAGATATTTCTTTCTTTCTTTCTTTCTCTTTTCTTAAGGCTGGTCAGATGAAGTAGTGGGAGTGGAGAAGTGACAAAGGAATCTGTAACTGGTTGTGATCAATTAGTTGTAAACACCACTACACTTAGACCAATAGAGGTTTCTCTAGATATAAGATTATATTGTCTATAAACAAGGATATTGACTTCTTCCTTTCCAAATTGGATGCCCTTTATTTCTTTCTCTTATCTGATCACTCTAGCTAGAATTTCCAGTACTATGTTGAATAACTCACCATCGTAAAAGTGGGCATCCTTATCTTATTCCAGATCTCAGAGGAAAGGCTTTCAGTTTTCCCCATTCAGTATGATACTAGCTGTGAGTTGAGGTAAGTTCCTTCTATACCCAGGTTTTTTTTAATCATAAAGTGATGTTGAGTTTTATTACCTGCTTTTTCAGCATCAATTGAAATGTTAATATGGTTTTTGTCCTTCATTCTGTTGATATGATGTATCACATTGATTGATTTGCATACATTGAACCATCCTTGCATCCCTTGGATGAATCCCACTTGATTGTGATTAATAATATTTTTAATGTGTTGTTGAGTTCAGTTTGCTAGTATTTTCTTGAGGATTTTTGCATGTATGTTCATCAGAGATATTGGCCTATAGTTCTTTTTCTTTTTTGTATCTGTGTGTATGTCTTTGGGTATGGTATCAGGGTGATATGAGCCTCATAGAATGAGTCTGGGAGTATCCCTTCTTACTTGATTTTTGGAATAGTTTAAGATTGATGTTAGTTCTTCTTTGTTTTTTGTTTTTGTTTTTGTTTTTGTTCTTTCTAGACAACATGTTGTGTCCCAATGCTTGGTAGAATTCAGCAGTGAAGCCATCGGGGCCTAGGCTTTTCTTTGATGGGAGACTTTTTAATTACTGCTTCTATCTCGTTGCTTGTGATTATTTTATTTGGGTTTGGATTTCTTCGTTGTTCAATCTTGGTAGCTTGTGTGTATAGGAATTTATCCATTTCTTCTAGGTTTTCCAATTTATGGCATATAGTTCTCCTCATAGTAGTCTCTAATGATCTTCTGGATTTCCACAGTATCAGTTATAATATCTCCTTTCTCATCTCTGATTTTATTTATTTGGGTCTTTTCTCTGTTTTCCTTAGTCTGGTTAAAGGTGTGTTTATTTTGTTTATCTTTTCAAAAAACCAACTTTTTGTTTCATCGATCTTTTTGTTTCAATTTCATTTATTTCTGCTCTGATCTTTAGTATTTCTTTTCTTCTAATTTTGAGTTTGGTTTGATCTTTTTCTAGTTCTTTGAGATGCATTGTTAAGTTGTTTATTTAAAGCTTTTCTACTTTTTGGATGTATGCACTTATTGCTATAAACTTTCCTCTTATTGCTTTTTCTGCATTCCATAGGTTTTGATACATTGTGTTTTTATTTCCATTTGTTTTGAGAAATTTTAAAATTTCCTTCTTAATCTCTTCATTGACCCACTGGTCATTCAGGAGCATATGGTTTAATTTCTATGTGTTTGTATAATTTCCAATATTTCCCTTGTTATTGATTTCTGGTTTTATTCCATTGTGGTCAGAGGAAATATTTGATGTGATTTCATTTTTTTTGAATTTTGTAAGACTTGTTTTGTGGCCTAACATATGGTCTATCCTTGAGAATGATCCAAGAGCTGAGGAGAAAAACATGCATTCTGCAGCTATTGGATGAAATGTTCTGTAAATATCTATTAGGTCCATTTAGTCGATCGTGCAGATTAAGTCCAATGTTTCTTTGTTGATTTTTCTATCTGGATGATCTGTCCAATGCTGAAAGTGGAGTGTTGAGGTCTCCAGTGATTATTGTATTGGGGTCTATCTCTCTCTTCAGAAATGTTATCTCTGATAACATTTGCTTTATATATGTGGATACTCCATGTTGGGTGCATATATATTGAGAATTACTGTATCTTCTTGCTGAATTGACTCCTTTATTATTATATAATGACCTTCTTTGTTTATTTTTACAGTTTTTGTCTTGAAATTTATTTTATCTGATAGAAGTATAGCTACTCCTGCTCTTTTTTGGTTTCCATTTACATGGAATATCTTTTTCCATCCCTTTATTTTCAGTCTGTATGTGTCTACATAGGTGAACTGTGTTTCTTGCAGGCAGCATATAGTTGGCTTTTATTTTTCTTTAATCCATTCAGCCACTCTGTTTCTTTTGATTGGAGATTTTAATTCATTCATATTCAATGCTATTATTGATATGTAAAAACTTAACTATTGCTGTGTTGTTACTTATGATTTCCAGTTGTTTTATAGTTGTCTCTTTCTTCCTTCCTGTCTTCCTACATTAAAAGTGATTTTCTTTGGTAGTTTTAATTTCTTGCTTTTTATTTTTTGTGTATCTATTGTAGGTTTTTTGATTTGAGGTTACCATGAGGCTTGCCAAAAACATTTTATAACCCATTATTTTAAACATATGACAACTCTGCTTACAAACAAACAAATCAATAAGCAAAGAGAAATTCTACCCTTTAACTCTATCTCCCTTGTTGTTAGCTTTTTGTTGCTTCCATCCATATCTTGTTATGCTATCAATCTCTCAAAAAGTTGTTATTTTTGATAGGTTTGTCTTTTGTCTTCCTACTCAAGATATGAGTGGTTTATACCCCACAATTATAGCTATAGAGTATTCTGTATTTGTGTACTTACTGTTCCAGTTAGTGGTATACGTTCAGAATATTTCTTATTGTTCATTAATGTCCTTTTATTTCAGATTGAAGAACTCCTTTTAGCATTTCTTGTAGGATAGGTCTGGTGCTGATGAAATAGCCTTGTTTGGGTTAAGTCTGCTTGGTGTTCTATGACCTTGTTATATCTGAATGTTGATATCTTTCTCTAGATTTGGAAAGTTCTCTGTTATTTCTTTTACTTTTTTCTCTTCTGACTATTTTCAAATAGCCTGTCTTCAAGCTCACTAATTATTTCTTCTGCTCAGTCAATTCTGCTGTTGAGAGACTCTGATGCATTTCTTAGTTTGTCAACTGAATTCTTCAGTTCTGGGCTTTCTGCTTGATTTTTTTTTAATTATTTCAATCTCTTTGTTAAATTTCTCTGAAAGGCCAGCTATTGACAATTCTTACTGAAGGCAATTTTACTAAAAGTATTTTTACTTTCTCAGTGTGCAGGGACTAGAGCCTCAGTAAAGAGGGTACAATATGTCCATGTCACATAAACTATCACTGTCCTTTCCCTGTTCTCCTGCCCAATTTAGTCCCCTGCCCCTAGGTGGGGCATTTAACTCCGGTTATTGCAAACATTGCATTGTGATTATTGAGTGAACTTATTAAATAGCATAGGATAATACTTGAATAGAGCCATATTGACTGATCACTACTCACTAAAACATTCTGGCTTGTTGAAATGCTGATTTCTCTGAAGTGAACACACACAAAAATACTTTCCTATAGAAGCCCCATCCACTGGGCAACTTTTCTTCTGCCTTGCACTTGAATGTTGGCATCCTGAAGGTTTTGTCCTGAGTCTCTTTTCTTTGCATCCATCCCAAGGATTTCCTTCCTCATCTACATGTATCTTTTGTTCAGAACTTCCTGGTAATCTCTGGATCTATCAATCTCACTTCCTCCTGGACTGCTTCCATCTGCACATCCCACAGGCCCCTCGACTCAACATTTCTAGAGCAACCAATAACTTGATCTTCTATTTACCCAGTCACCCCAGCCAGAAACTCTTATGCTGACTTCCTCATGTTGCTCTATCCCCACTGCTAGTGGCTTAGTTCAGATCCTCATCCTTTCTCACATGGAGTATTACAATAATCATTTTTATGGTGTCCAGTTTTTAAAATCCATTCTGTAAAGTGCAATGAAAGTAACCAATCTGATTAAGTTATCCCTCTACTTAGGTTCTTCAATTAATGGTACCCATATTTTCACACTGAAGTTTGCATAAGAATCTCCTAGAATGTAAACTCCTGAGCCACACCTACAAAGATTCTGATTCAGTAGCTCTGGGATAGGGATCAGGAATCAACATTTTTAACACATATATCAGACTGCTCGGATGCAGGTGGTCTATGGACCACATTCTAAGAAGTGGTTCCCTCGGTGTGGCATGGATGCTCATTATTGTCTAGCATGTACACACCTCTCTAACCTCATCTATGTCTGTTCTCCCCTTCACATCCTAAAGTCCAGCATCCAGGTGAAGGATGAGGGTAGCATTAGGATAGGAGCCTAGAAGTGCCTGGTGCTTGGCCTACAGTTCATTCATTTTTGCTTTAAGGATCTAACTGGAGGAGCTCTACCCCCAGGCTTTAATAGGCAAAAGTAAGAAAAGTACCACATTATGAAAGGCTGAGACTATGCTCAATACCCTTGAGTTATGGTTCTCATACACAAATGTAAATGCCAAACATGGCTTAGCAAAGGATAAATGGCAGGAGGTGAGGCGCCTGCCCTGAGTCAGCAGGTGGGGATGGGCCAAGATGACAAAGCCAACCCTAAATCCATGTGCCCAACTGGTGAGCCTGGATGGTCTGTCCCTGAAGGGC
Source organism: Mirza zaza (assembly GCA_008750895.1). Taxonomy (NCBI): domain Eukaryota; kingdom Metazoa; phylum Chordata; class Mammalia; order Primates; family Cheirogaleidae; genus Mirza; species Mirza zaza. The sequence continues at coordinate 115,846 of VSMD01110130.1, forward strand.
TAGGCCCTGCCCTAGCCCCAGGCAGGAGATATGAGAGTAGAGAAGGATGGCCACTTCTGCCTAAGGAGACAGTCCCTATAAAAGTGTGCCTGTAGCATGGGGGCAAAGTCGAAGGGAAGTACCATGCATGAGTAGCAATCTTTAAGTCACAGCAACTGTTCCCTAATAAAATGTGGCTAAGTAATTTCTCTTCCCTTGCTTTTGGGATAGGGTCTTAGAAAGGAGGGCGGGGAGAAGTCTGGAAGCCCAGAGATGGGGCAGAGTTTCCCTGCCCAGTACTTCCTGCTCACTGGTTGCTGGAGGAATGATGGAATCAGAGCTAGTCATGGGCAGAAGGCCACACTCCTTGACTCTTTGGAATATAAGAAAGGAAACAAATTTGGGCAAAAAATATTCTTTGCAAAATTATAACTTTTGATCCAGGGATGAGACAAAGAAACATGAATTACATATCTCAGAGAATGTAATGAATTTACTAGTGGGGTGAGATGTCTTACCCAGTTTAATTAAGAGCTCCCAGGACTTCTATCCAGTGAGCACACATCAGTTTTCCATTCTCTACAATAAAAACACAGCCAGGGAGAAACTACCCAGTGCAGGGAATAAAAAGCTCCAAAATATAACCGTCTTTCAAGGAATTTGGAAATATAAGAAGTAGTGTGTCTGAAGGTTGGAAACATGTAGTAGGGATAAAAATGAATATTCTGCCTGTGATACCAGCTTTAGTGGATTATGCTTCATTCAAAAGTCAGACGTGTCTCCCTTCCAGGTAGGTGCTGGAACCTCACCAGGTAACCAGAACCCACGTTCAAGCTGATGCAAACCCAGCAAGGAGTCCTGCTGCAGAGAGACCTGAGTAACCTTCACCCCGTGCCATCTTCGCAGGCTCACTGTGGCTGGGATCCGAGTTACATCTCCTGGTCAGGCCTGGCAGTTAGGAGAGATAAAGTCGATGAGGAAGCACAAAGTGAGGCAGAGCACAGGAAGTTGGGATCCGCAAAATACCCGAGTTACAGTCAAGTCAAAAGGCTGACTGGAAACTGCCAGGCTCCCGGTCTTTAGCCAGACCCGCCTTGCTGGTCTTCACGTGCACTGGCAAACTGTTTTTATAATGGCACTTTGTCCTTCTAGAGAGGACTGTTTTACACTGAGGAAGAAGAGGTGAGAAGGGCTAACATCAGCTTTCTGGAGACATGCTGGAGTTCTGTTACACATGTGAAACGGTTTGCACGTAAGAGAAACCTGGCACGTCCCAGGCTGGCTTCAGCCTTCCTGGCAACGTGGCTGACTTTGTCCCTGCTCACCCACCGTTGCTGTCCTCGCCAGCAGCAGTGGCTGTGAGTGAGCCAGCCCCCACCACTGTTGGCTTGCCAAGGACAGGCAGGGCCCGAGCCATTCCCAGCAAAGAGCCCAAGGGCATCTCCAGGGGCAGCTCCTGAGCCTGCTCACTCCTTCTGCTTCCGGAGAGGCTGTGCTTGGGTCGCCGTCCTCGCCGGCCTCAGTGCACTTGGAAAGTGTCTGGTCAGACCTGCACCCCCGGTCAGCGGAGGACAGACGTGCAGGAGGCCATTTCCATGGGTCCTATGACTTCCAGGCAGGAGACGAGGGAGAGGAGAAGGGGCTGGTGTGCCCTGGGCCTGTATGTGCCCTGTAGCCACCACAGTGGCATGAGCTGGCCTAGTGCTAAGTGCTTCACGTGCATCTCAGCGATTGTGTGAGGAAGGTGTAATTATTACCGTCTTCAGATGAGCTCTAGAGAAGTTAAATTACTTGGTATCGATGGTTTTCAGACCTTTGAGGATGTCAGATTCACCCAAAGGACTTGTGAAAACACAGATTGCAGAGTTTCTGACTTGGTATATCTGGGATGGGGCCCAAGAATGTGCATTTCTAACCAGCCCCCAGGTGCTACTGCTGCTGGAGGTCTGGGGCCACCCTTGGACATGCACTGCACTAGGTCACACAGCTAGGAGGAGACTGAGCTGGGATTCAGGCCTAGATCAGTCCTGTCCACAGCCAAGCTCGTCCTGACATCCCCTGGAGAACGGGCATGGTGGACACAGGGACTTGGGCTAGGGGCACTTATTTGGGGTGGGTGTGGGATAAAGGGGGAACTAAAGCTGTGGGAGTCTGGGACCTGGGCATACTGGGAGTGTCATGGCACCTGGGGAGGTGCCAGCCTCTTTTAAGGGGTCCCCTGGTTCTGCCCCAGCTACTCATGGTCATTGGGTGGGAGATTCATTCATGCATTCATTCATTCCTCGGTTACTTGTTCCCGACACCCACTGAGAGCTCGCCGTGTGCCAGGACTGCACTAGGTGCAGAGACACAGAGGTGCCCTGGGCCTCTGGGAGGTGGACGGCAGGCGGCCTCTGCGGGAAAGGCTGTGACCATGGGCAGTGCATGGAGTGAGACTCCTGCATTTGGCACAAGTTCCGGAAGGCCCTCACACTGTCGTCTCTGCACGTGGCACCTCTGCCTCCCGGCTCTCCTTTTGCAGCAGACTCACTCCAGACAGATCAGCCAGGCTCCCTCAGAGGCAGAAACCATAGTCTTAGGGACAGGGAAAGTTTAAGCATCATTAAATGCTTACAGCGGCCTTCTGTGTCCATCTGGGGCAGGGGGTGGCTGCATCTGGGAGTGAGCCTGTCTGGGACTGTGGGTGCACCTGTCCTGGATGGCTCTTCCGAGGTGCCTTTGCATCGCTGCTGGGGAGTACACACTGCTGGGGGGTGCTGGGGCTCCTCCCCAGCTGCAGGCAGGAGCAGGAGCCTCGGGGGGAGATCGTGACCTTTGGGCTCAGTCCTGGCACAGCAGCCGGGTTCCTTCTCTGACGTGTGGCATTGGGTAAAGGCCTTCTGGGTTTGCTTCTTGCTTGTCAGACTCAGAAAGGATTTCCTAAGGTTGCAGGGAGTGTGCCAAGCAGCGTGCAGGAGCAGTACTCAGTGTAGCCTCAGGCTCATGGCTAGTGGGTACCAGGTTGGCCCATTGTGCCAATTTGCCAGCCTGGGAACGGGAAGGGTTGGCAGCAGCCGTCTCCACACCCCTTTCCCTGCGGTGTGAGGTGCTCCCAGCCGAGCCTCCGCCCGTGGTGCACGCTCACGGCTGCTTCTGTGCCCCTGCCGAGGGACCTGGGTGGCTTCCGGGGACTCTTGCCTTTCAGCAGCCCTTGCTTGCTGAGAGCTGCCTCCTCTCCCACTCTGTGGTGACGCAGCCCGTGGGCAGCCTCTGGAGGTCATGGACACTGAGACACAAGCTGTCAGGAATGAGGCCTGCGGCCTGGCGAGCTTCCGCCGCCCCGCTGGGGAATGCAGGGGCACGGCTGGGAGTGAGCTCCTCCCTGGAGGCCTGGGCCACCAGGGCCGCATGTCGGAGCGGGAGCAGAGGCCACGGAGGCCCAGAGGGCAGAGGCCCTGGGAGGCATAGGAGGGCCAACTTCCCTGGACTGCAGGCCTGTGACTCCCAGGAGTGCAGAGAGGAAGATGGCACATGTAGGTTTCTCTTCTAGACCTTTCTAAGCCTCACTTTCCTCACCTGTAAAATGGAAACATAACCATACCTATTCCACGGGTTATTATGAGGACTCAATGGGGGGCAGGTGCTGAATGCTGGCCAAGACCTGGCTCGGTGACCTTGACCCGCCGCTTCCGCCCCACCCCAACCCTTCCACCCAGGTCCTACCCCCGGGACGGGAGCAGGCCTCAGTGCAGGCAGCCTTTGGGCCCTGCTGGACGGATGACTGTTGGTCGTTATACAGCTGCAGCAGCCCCGAGCACCAGGGTAGCCCGAACCCAGTCAAGGCCCCACTGGCCCCCACTCCCTCTCCCCAAACTCAGCACCGTGGTCTTCAGCTTGAGTTCCCCAAGCATCTCCTGAGATGTGTGCCGATAGCCGGTGACTTCTTCACTCCGGGTGGATAGGGCTGTCCTTCAGTGATCCAAGGGCGAGCGAAACCGAGCACACAAACCCTAACAATAGAAGGGTCATTGTTGCCCCTCTTGCCACCGATGCTGCCCGCAGCCTTCATTCACAGCCTGCAGCTGTTTCGTTTGATTCCATCCCTTAGGCGTTGGCCCTCAGAGCAAATGAGAAGAAGCTCAGTCCCCCGTGGGCTGGAGGAGGGAAGAGAGTGTACTGTCTTTTGCCCCTGTAACCCCAGGAGGACTCTGTTCTCACTCGGTGTGACGGTCCTGAGCTCAGTGCCTGGACTCCCAGCTCGCCATGACTCAGTGACACGATGGCTCCTAGAGGTCGCTGGGGACTGTTCTCAGCTCTGGGCACCGGATGGGGCTGGGAACTGACAGCCTGATAAATAGCTCCAGGGGACAGCAGCCCTCCCCCTTAGAAGCCTGGGATTCTGAAGGCAGAAAGTTCTGAGAAGCAGCCTGGGCTTGGGGAGGCGGGAGAAGAACCTGGCCGGGCGCTCGACCAAGAGAGCGCAGGAGAGCTGACTCCCGTCCAGAGTCCGGCGGGGCTGGGGGAGAACGGGGCATGCGGGCTCCCTGGGCAGCCAGAGCTGCTTCTGTCTGCATGGTCCGCGGAGCTGCAGTCCAGGAGGCCATGTCCCGCAGCCGATAATGAAGATGACACACTTGGAAACTTGGTGGCTCTGAGGAGGGTGGGGCACTGGGGCCGCTCTTTCAGCCCAACACCGGCATCAGGCTCCCGAACCAGACACAGGCTGCCAGGGAGGAGGCGGGGAGCCTGGAGGCCCACCTCCCCGGGGCCTGAAGGGTCTGGGGCCCAGGAGTGCTGGAGGGACAGAGCCACGTGTTGTGTGTGGGGGGACACACGCTTATTTATTTGCTGTTATTCAAGGTTATTTGCTGTCTCTGTCTCCACTATCCTTTGCACCAATGACCTTGAGGAGCCTTTTGTTCCTCCTGTCCCAGTTTGGTTTCCATGGGAACCTAAGTGGCCTTGTCGTCCTGGGCTGAGGTGGAATGCCCCAGGATGCGTGAATACCTGGGGGAAATCTGCCAGAGAAGAACAAACCATCTAAGAGATCACCCTGCGGCACTGCCTCCAGCCTGCTTCCCTTTGCTCTGGGTTCCCTGTTTAATTTTTGTCCTCAGGTTAACTGAGGCTGAGGGGAATGGGCATCCTCGCTAACAGGCTCTCTGAATCCTCTGCACTTCCGCACACGCCTTGTGTCTGGTAGGTGTGTGGTATTTACTCATTGAGGAAAGTCACAGGCAAGGGCTGTAATAGAATTAAGTAATTTCATGACTTCTCAATAAATCTAGGTAATGACACTGGGCTTTTTGAGTTCTGGCCTCTCCCTGAATTCGCCATCTGACAAAAATGACATCATGGCAGAGTTGTGAACTGCTGTAGATATATTTTATTTAAATTCTCAAAAAAGAAAAAAAAAAGCTAATGATACCTTTAAGAGTGGCCATTATAGCCAAGCTAATTGACAGCCACTGAACTTTCTGGAATGTGGCTGCTCAGGGGGCTGCTGGACAAGGGACAGATTTGGATGAGCAGTCTCCTAACTTGAGTTCTTGCAGAGTTGCTGGGAGCATGGAGCCAGGCTGGATGGCCAGGTTCCAGTGCCAGCCCTGCAACTGGGCAGCTGTGTGCACCTGTGCAGGGCACCCGGCCTGAGCCTCTGTGTCCTCATCCTGAGATGCGGTGATGACAGATTCCATCTCATGGGTTCACTGTGAACAGTAAATGAATCTACATACGTGAAGATCTAAGAATCCTACCTGCACACAGTGAGGCCTAGATTATTGTTATTATTAATATTACCACATTTTGTTCATTTTAAGTTACATTTTTTCCCATTTGGGTCATCAGTGCCCTGCCCTTGTGAAAGGGTTAATCCCTTCATGGATAAGTGGATTAATGGATTGAGTTAATAGATTAATAGATTATCATGGGAACAGGACTGATGACTTTCTTTTCTTTCTTTTCTTTTCTTTCTTTCTTTTTTTTTTTTTTTGGAGACAGAATCTTATTCTGTTGCCCCAGCTAAAGTGCAGTGAGTGGTATGATCATAGCTCTGCACCTCACACTCCTGGGTTCATACGATCCTCCTGCCTCAGCCTCCTGAGTAGCTGGGACTATAGGTGCACAGCACCATGCCCGGCTAATTTGTCTATTTTTAGTAGAGACAGGGTCTTGCTCTTGCTCAGGCTGGTCTTGAACTCCTGGCCTCAAGCAATCCTCCCACCTCAGCCTCCCAGTGTGCTGGGATTACAGGCATGAGCCACTGTGCCCAGCCAGAACTGGTAGTTTTTTCAGGAAAGGAAGAGAGTCCATAGCTAACATTACCACGCTCAGCCCTGTGCCACCTCAGGACTTGCTGAGTCCCCACCAGCAAGAAGGCCCTCCCCAGATGCAGTCTCTTAACCTTGGACTTGGACTTCTCAGCCTCCATAACTGTAAAAAATAAATTCCTTTTCTTTATGAATTACCCAGCTTTGGGTATTCTGTTATAAGCATCAGAAAATGGACAAAGACAACAGCCAACATAGAAAAAATGGAACTTAACTCTTTTCCAAACCTGTTCTTTCTCCAGTATTTTCTTAGCAAATGTTATTACCATTCATCCCGTTGCTCAGGGCCCAAAAGAGGGAGCCGAGCTTGACGTCTCTTGTCGTACTCAATCGCTGTCCCCATCAACAGCGCCTGCAGCTGGACCTGCCCGTCCTTCTGCTCCCTGGTCCACGCTGCCAGCCTCTCCTGCCTGGGCGGGCACATTTGCGCCCCGGCCCGCACCGCTGCGGGTCCCACCCTTCCTCAGTCATTCTCCACACCAAGGCCAAATCGGTCTTTTCATAACTGCCAGTCTCGTTACATCGCCACCCCCTCTGGAAACCTGCCCTCAGCCCCTCTTGCTGCCGACCAGCTGCACTCCTGCCTGGGCCCAGAGGTCCTTGCTCCAACCTCCCAGGCTCCTCCTGTCTTCCTGGCTGCTGCACAAGCTGTCACCGGAGTCAGGAGGTTTTTCTCCCATACTTTTGCCTCTTTTGCTCCTGCTCACTCTTCAGGGCTCAGATCAAACCAGTCAGTGACTGCCCGCCCTGCTGGGTGGTCCCTCGGCACTTGCTCAGCGTGGGCCTCAAAATGGGAACTCAACACTCATAGCAGAATGGAGTTTTGGCTTTTGGGATGCCTCCTTTGTCCCCCAGAACGAGACTTTCAGCATGTCTGCTGTCTCTGCTGTGCCCTACGATGCGTACGGCACACTCTGGGCCCCCCTGAGTCCACTGGAGACCCGGCCTCTCTGCCATCAGCTGCTGCCCACATACCACAGACCTGGTCGTTGCACTGTCTTGCTTAAAATCTTGGGTGGCTTCAAGTGGCCCATGGCTCCTCCTGTCAATCTCTTCCCCTTGGGAAGGGGCCCGGGTGACCAAAGCAGCTGATGTCAAGCATAAAGTTTTTCTGAGGTTTCACGTTTCATTTTAGAAATTCATGTGAAGTTTGCATTCCAGTCTATACCACCCACTTGCTAAAAACTAGTAAAAATTATGCTTCCCCACAAAACCCTGCAAGGAAAAGTGATGCACCAAGTGTCTCAGGGCTACAGCAGGGCCCTGGCATTACCACCGTGTCTGCCACGCACTCCCAGAGACATGAGTGGCTAAGCTTGGGTTTGATGTCATTTATTGCAGACGCTGACCACAGAGCCCCTGCCGCCCCACCGGCTTCGGGCTGCAGCAGACAGTCCTCGTTCCTGCAGACCAGTTCCCACGGCCACCCTGGCTCCTGTGGCCGGGGCTTTTCTCAGTGCGCAGGGGCCAAGCGCTGCCCCAGCCCCAGGGCAACCCCCAACAGTGAGGGAAAGAACTGGCACAGGAATTCCCGGCTTCCCTGGGCAGGCCCATCCCGAGCCACTTTGAGGACCACTGAGAGGCCAGGCCTGGATTACCCACACTCAGCAACTCAGCCTGTCTTGGCTTTTCTCCCGTCCCTGTCTACCCGTCTCTCCACTTCCTCCTTTGTATGTCTAGGGTCACCTTCCAAATAACCTACAGGCACCCAAGGCCTTGTCTCGGCCTCTGACTTTGGGAGAAACCAAAATAAGAAAGTTGGTACCAGAAGAAGGCCCACGAAGCAGCCCCTGAGGGTGACATTCTGAGTGGGGTCACTTGCTGGTTAGGTGGGACACCACTTTGCAGTGGGGTGCTGGGGGGTGATAACTTGTAAGACTTGCTAAGCCCGTGGTGGCTTGACAGGAGGCACAGACAGGAAAGGATGCACCAGCTCACGCACCAATCTGGCAAGCGGAAGGCTCGCGGGCAGCAGGTGTGACCACGGCCCTGGAGTTGGCTGGTTTCTCACTGCCCTAGGAGCTCTGAAGAGAAGGAAGGATGGGCTGGAGCCCAACTGTCACTTCAGGATGTGCTTTGAAGCCAGCAGGTCTCCATGGCAGCATTTAAGAGACTCTCATCTGCTGCTGCCGGAGGACAGGCCGCACTGAAGACAGGTCTGGATTTGGTCCTCGGGGCAATGGAGCTACCCGGGACCACTCGCAAAGCCCCGGCTGGCTCCCCACGCTCAGGTTTGGGCTGTTGGGGAAGGATGGGACCCAAGACCACGGGTGTTTCTCAGCTGTGTCTTCTGGGGAGAATATGGCAAGACACGTTTAGACGTTCCAGAGACTTATAGGGAATGAGGCCTGAGGACGAAATAAGGAACAGAAGTGGGTAGAGCGAGCCTTCAGGTCACAGGGCAGGCCTGACACCTGCGAAAGGAGAGGGAGGAAGAAGGAGGACGAGGTGGGAAGATCCCCAGACTGCAGGAGGCTCAGAACACGCTCACTGAGCCATCAGGGTTCCAGCCCAAGACAGAGGTGGCGGGCACGGCCCGGGGAGCACGTGGCTCTGTGTGGTGGCACCTGGGCTAACGCTGCCAGCCGATTACACTCCTTGGGGCTGGTTCTGTCACGAAGGGAGACCGTTCTCTGTTTTGCAAAGGAGGTTAAGTAAGTAGCATTAGGTCCCTAAGGAAGCTGTGGCTCCAAGGCTCAATTCCAGGTTGTCTGGCTCCGGGACGCATTGCTAATCGCTGACCCATGAGGCCACACAGAAGTGGTCCTACTGTCTGCGACTGGGTTCTTGTTAACAGTAGAAGTTTGGCTGTACATGAAGTTTCAGCTGCACTTGGGACAGTGCCAACAGTCTGAAGAGGCCAGGTTGGGGAGGCCAGGTCTCCTAGTGAGAACGGCAGGAGGCCAGTCTCACAGCACGTGCAGACTGAGGCCATCTGCACTGGGCGATCGCAGAGCTTTCCCAATTCCTGTGCTCACATCAGTGGCCACGATTCCAGGGGCCCAGGCGCCTGTTGCAGCCTGTGAGCCACCTCCCTGCCTCAAAGACAGCACTGTGCTCCCAGGGCCAGGCTACTGTGTCGCACATGCCTATCCCCTTTTGGCACAGAGTTTCTACTTCTGTGCAGGTGCTGTCTGGGCTGCCCCATCTGTGTGGTAGGGAGGACCACAGATGGTGACAGCTGAGTGAACAGGGAGATCAGAGGGACCTGGGGAAGCTCTGAACGTGGCTGGCCTTGCAATGATTCCTGACAACATACGGTTAGGGTTAGGTTGCATTTTCGCCCTGGGGCCTCTTTTAAAAATGAAGTAGTTCCTACCAGCCCGTGCACACACACCCTGCCAGGAAGGGTGAACACAAGACCAGCACCTCCCAACTGTGCTCTTCAGATCATCAACACCTGACCGACATAGGGCGCACTTCTAAAATGCCTGAACCTGGGCAAGAGCAGACCTGCGGGATCTGCTCCTCTACACACAGCACGTTCTCCAGGGAGCTCTCACACAGCCCAGATGTGAGGGCAGCTGTGTGAGAGGCCCCGGAGGCCAGCACACAGGCTTCTGAGAGATCATCCGTAAACGCCTGCATTCCAGAGGCAAAGAAACCCAGTGGTGGGGACATGCAGGGACCCCACCGGGCTCATGGCTTCTTGTTGCTGGTCCACCGCACACCCCAGAAAATTTGGCCTTATTGACACTCTTATGTATTAATTGATTTATCATAGTATTTCCCCCACCATAGAGACAGTGTAAGAACATAAACTGCCAAAACTGCTCCCTACAAGTGATCAGATGGAGGGAGGAAGCAGAAATGGTCCCAGATTTAGCAATTAAAAATACAGGACTCCTAGTTCAATTTAAATTTCAGATACATAATGAATAGCATTAAAACATAAGTTGTGTCCTGACATGGCCCGATTACAGGATGGGGGATGAACATAGAACATAAAATATTGACACAGACGCACATGGACATGACAATGACTCGAGTGACCAATGCACCAGTCGCTTTATTTTTATACCCCCCCAGACCCAAGTTAGTTCCTTGTACGTGAGCATCTGAGCATAGCAGCGATATCAGTCAATTCCAGAGTTGTTTCAAAAGGGAACAATTGCCCATGGTCTCAGACCTCTAACGGTTACTAAAGTTAAGGTGCAAGACAGAGCTCAAAAGCCAAGGCCGAGATAGGCAACATAAAACAATGCAGCCATTTGAAGTGCTTCTTGGTCTCAATCCCAGGCTGTGGCTCCTTCCTGGTCCCCACGGTTGTGCCTGTCTTAGGTCACCCCCCCCAAGGGGAGTCTTACCCGTTATTGACTACCAACCATCAATTGGGGGCCAGTTCTTGGGAGAGTTCTTCTTGTTCTTGTTCTCATGGCCTCCAGACTCCCACCACGGGGGCCCTCCATGTGGGAGTCGGGAGCATTTGCTTATGCACAACAACTCAGGCCTCTTATCAAGTCATAAGGCAGCAACCAAGTCTGAAGAAAATGCTGACTACTGCTGCATCAGGCAGCACACGTGCATTACAGGCTGTAGTGAATGATTAGTATAAGGCATAACACCAGAATCAGCCCCCAACAGTGTCCTGTGTAATTTTGGGGACATACCTATGGTAAAATATTTTTTGTTGTTTATCCCATGTCTGGAGAGTACCAGGTTTGGCCATAGCCCTCCAGGCAGGGTCTAGTGCCTTCTTAGCTCAGGCTGCTAAAACAAAACACCACAGTGTCAATGGGAAAAAAAGCCGAACTCTGCAAAATAATTTTAAAGAGATTTATTCTGAGCCAAATTTGAGGACCATGACCCAGAGCCACTGCCAAGAGGCCTTGGGCAAGTGGACTTGTTGTGGCTGGATTACAGTTTAGTTTTTATACATTTTAGAGACAAGGGTTCCGGGTAAAGCCATCAATCAATATGTGGGAGGCATACATTGGTTTGGTTTGGCCCAAAAAGGAGGGCCATCTTGAAGGGGGGGCTTACATGTTATAGGTGGGTTTAAAGATTCTTTGGATTGTAATTGGCTAAAGACATGAAGCTTTGTCTAAAGACTAGGAATGTTTTAACATAAACTGTTTACCAGAGATAAGCCACCATTTGTTGCATAAATTGAGGGCCTGCAGGTGTGTCTTGCATACCTTAGGCCAGTTAATGGATTACAAAGGAAGTCTCCAAGAAAGGAGGGGGGCATGATAAGGCCTGTCTGACCTCCCTCCTCCTGGCAGGCAACTTTGCCCTAGAATATTCCTTTAGCCACAAGGGGGTCCATTCAGTCAGCCGGTGGGGGTGAAGGGTGAGCATTTTAGTTCACAACAGAGTGCATGACTTACACAACACATTTCTTTCCCACGTTCTAGAGGCTGGGAAGTCCAAGACCAGGGTGCCTGCATATCTGGTGTCTTGTGAGGGTTTGCAGATGGCCGTCTTCTCCCAGTGTCCTCACGTGGCAGAGAGAGGCGGATCCTGTGTCTCTTCCTCTTTTTATGCCAACACCAATCCCACCACAAGGGCCTCATTCTTATGACGTCATCTAACACTGATCACCTCCCGAAGGTCCCACCTCCAAACAGCAGTACATCAGAGTTAGGTTTCAGCATGCAGATTTGAGGTGGGGACCTGACCACTTGGTCCTGTCAACGGAAAAATGGCAAACTCTTCAAAATAATTTTAAAGAGATTTATTCTGAGCCAAATTTGAGGACCATGACCCGGAGCCACCGCCAAGAGGCCTTGGGCAAGTGGACTTGCTGTGGCTGGGTTACAGTTTGGTTTTTATACATTTTAGAGACAAGGGTTCCGGGTAAAGCCATCAATCAATATGTGGGAGGCATACATTGGTTTGGTTTGGCCCAAAAAGGAGGGCCATCTTGAAGGGGGGGGGCTTACAGGTTATAGGTGGGTTTAAAGATTCTTTAGATTGTAATTGGCTAAAGACAGGATGCTTTGTGTAAAGAGCTGGAATGTTTTAACATAAACTGTTTACCAGAGATAAGCCACCATTTGTTGCAAATTGAGGGCCTGCAGGTCTGTCTTGCATGCCCTCAGGCCTGTTAATGGGTTACAAAGGAAGTCTCCAAGAAGGGAGGGGGGCATGATAAGGCATGTCTGACCTCTCTTTTCCTGGCAGGCAACTTTGCCCTAGAATATTCCTTTGGCCACGAGGGGGTCCTTTCAGTCAGCTGGTGGGGGGTGAGCATTTTAGTTCACAGTCCACAGCAGAGGGCAAAACCAACACAACACCTGGATGGAGGGGCAGAAGGAGGAAGGGGAAGAGAGAATCAACTCAACCTTACAGGCAAAGGAACGTGAGGAAGACAGAAGATGCCAGGTGGAGGGTAGAAGCCACAACCGGGCTGGAGAGGGAGTGGGGAGCACAGGGTTTACAATCGGCCTCCCCCAGGTGGCCTCCCCCCAGGTGAGGTGTGGAGGAGGCCAGGAGAGGGGGCGCGGGGGAGGGGAAGTTATCCAGAGAGCCAATTCCAGATTTGATGCTCAAGAGCACTCTCTTGCTCTCCATTGTCCTAAGTGTTTCAGATGTGGGGACTGCTGCCCTCTGACAGTCAGACAGGATGCCACCCACTCAGCGCCCATGGGGAGCACAGCAGCCTGGCGGCAGAGGTCACTGTTAGGCTGTATGACCATGGCAAATGATTTTCTGGGGATGATTCTGCTGCAGATGAATTTTTTATAGCCTTCTATTGTGACTCATTTCCATGTGTTTCCCTAGTATTTGAAGAGTTTATTCATCACTGCAAAGGAGCTGTCTGATTCACGAGCAAACGGTTCAACCAGTTGCCACGTAAAGAGACAGAATCCTATTCTACAGCTCCCTGTTGGTCCCACCCCCATGTGAAAGCTTAGCTGCCCGGCCTGCTCTTAAGCAAGGGGAAAGTGGGGGCCTTACTTTTATAGAAGGCTCATTTGTCTTCCCATGCACAGGAGTCGTAGGGGAGCTAAACTTGGTTGGCCAAGGTGGGCCCTTGGCCCTGTCACCCTGCACACCGAGTATGTGTGACACACCGCCAGCTTCGGCTCGAGTGCCTGCCATGGAACGCGGAACGAGGGCCTGATGTGGTGCCGTGCACTCTGCGGACCAGCTGTGTCCCTGCTCAGTGCTGCAGAAGCTTCGCACAGCAGGAGGCCAGAGGAGCAGGCAGCGCTGGGGAGGGGCATGGGGGTGGAGGTGGGGAGCCTGCTCAGAGGAACAGCTACGAGGACAAGCCTGTCTAGGACAGGATAAGACACCCAACTGGCTGTGCCCAAGAGGTTCTTGGAAAGCCATGAGTTAGGTGGAAAACACTGGGATGGAGAAGTGTTACCGAAAGTTCAGTACTTGTCCCTGAGGCCAAATCAGTGAGAAAGAAGAAAAGGGACAAGTGGCTTGAGGAAAATGAGAGAGACGTTTACTAATTTGCTAGCAAATGAGGAGGCAGCAGACAAGCCTCTCAAAAAACTGCTGTCTTCCCTTTAAGCAGAAATACAGGGCTTTTTAAAGGGGGATTTTTCAGAGGTTGGGCTCGAGTCTATGTGACCAGTGTCACATGTTGTGGCCTTGGGCTATTGTTTCACTGTAGTTGGTGGCTTTGGTCGATCTTATCTCCAGTGAAGATGATCTCATGATCTCGTGACCCTCTGGACAGTTCCATTGACCCATCTCCTGTGGTTTAAAAGATACTAGAAAATGAAGAACAAAGAACATTTTTCTTCCCCTTTGATTTCTGGCCTCTGGTGGGAATGCAGATTTTATTACCAAAAATGGTAGGGGTTTTAAAGAGACAAATGTTACAACATTTTGCCCTTTTGCAGACCTTTACCGCTGCTACAGAAGGAAGGGGTAGAGGGAGGAAGAGGGGGCAAGGCCATCGTCACCAGGGCTGACCGGGACAGGAGGGTCAGCCCTCTCTGCACATGGCCCCAGTTTAAAGGAGAGGGGAGCTAATATTTAGAGAGATCCACTTTGAATGAGGGCCTTCCCATGAAATCTCATTTGGTCCTTTACTATTTACCGCTGGGCTGCCGCAGAAAGGGAGGTTTGGTCTGGCTCCGCCAGCCTGCAAAGGTGTTTCTTCTCCCGAGGTGGCGCGGGCACTCGGTGTACCTGCAGACGCTTCCTGCCCGCGCCTGGGCCGGTCTGAGATAACGAGCTCTGTTCGTGCAAGCCCAGACAGTGGTGTTCTGTGTGTGGCAATTCTAATTATAAACTAGAGATTAGTGCAAAGGTGTTGTAATCAACTTAAAGGTCAGTAAGGAACTACAGAATCACAAAATAACGATGCCGTGAATCTCGGCGGGTGTCTGTGTCCGTGCGTGCACGCTGGGGTGTGCGAGTGAAAACACCGCTGCCACGGCCCTTCTGTGAAACTGGCTGGAGGGTTTTGCTACAGAAGCCGTGAGCACAACATGCCTGGCCTTCCCGAGAAAGCCAGGGTCAGGAGAGGCGCAGACCCTGGAAATGACAGACGTGACAGATGCGAGACTGCCCTCAATAAGGCTGAACTACCTGGACATTTCATCGAAACTACAACCAAGGCTGCTTCTGGGTTATCTTCCAGAACTCTAGGTATAATGAATGCAAATTAAGGGGCTGGGATGGAGTGAGTGGCATTGATGTAGGAATCACATTTTATATTAGCTATTAGTAATCAAAGTGCTCTGCCCACGGTAAGTTTCCTAAAATTTCCTCCCTGAGTTCCCACATTGCAAAGGAGCCAGCGGTTTCATTTGACACAGCTTTCTTCTGCCCACCAGCTATTTCACAGGATTCAACCGGCTTTTCTCCAGTTGATAGGAAAATGCAAATCTGTAAGGAGAATATGGAAATTCACTCTTTAAAACTAGCTAAATGTCAGACATTACAATAGAAACCAATGAGGTGACAGGAAGTTTAAAGGAATGCTTCAAAAATGAAAATAAGGCATTTAAATGGGCAGTGGAAACCAAAAGAAATTGCAAAGCTACAGTGTAAAAAGAGCTAATTAGGAGAGAAAGTTAGAGCAGCCTCGATCATGTGACACGCAAGACAGGAAGAAACACAGGCATATTCAGAGGGGAGGGCCGTGGGTGTCAGTGGAGCCCAAGGTTGCTAGATGGGTTCTCTCATTGAGCCATGGCAGGACGCTGTGTGCGGGGAAGGAGCAGACCAGTGGCAGTGGGACTGCCTCAGGTGCGCTCTGCTCAGGAAGCATACGAACCCGTGCTGCCAGGCAGGTGGCCCACGCCTGTAGTCCCAGCGGCTCAGGAGGCTGTGGAGGGAGGATACCTAGGGCCCAGGAGTTTTCGAGGCCAGTCTGGACAGAGGGGAAAAAAATAGCGCTGCCTCCGCCGGCTTGGGCGGCTCCTTGCTCTGCAGCGGAATCACAGGGTCCCTGGAGCAGCAGCTGTGCTGGCTTCCCGAGGGCCTTCCGAGGGTGGCCTCTGCAGAGAGCTTGGGGCGACAAGCATGTCCTGGCGCACGTCCCGTCCGGCCTGCCCACAGAGGCAGGCGTCTCCGGGGTCAGCGCGGCCTGCCTCTCCCCACGCGCGGCGCTCCCTCTGGGGGCAGCTCATCCGCTAACCGTGCCAAGTCCCCTTGGACGCTGGCGATCCAAACCGAGGGTCCCCCCAAGGTCGAGACTTAAATACTCAACCGCCTGTGAACCGCGCACATGCAGGGTTTGGCTGGAACCCGCCCCTGCCGGTCGGCCCGGCCCCTCCGACCGCTTCTGCGGCAGCTCGGCGCTTTGCCTGCGGGCCGGGCGCGCGTGCGCCCACTGCGCCGCCCGCTGTTCCGCCCCGGCTGGGACGCGGCCCTCCCGGCGCCCGGGGCTTGCGGAGCGCGCAGCGGGAGCTGGGGAGGGGAGGCCGGGGCTTGCGGAGCGCGCAGCGGGAGCTGGGGAGGGGAGGCCGGGGCTTGCGGAGCGCGCAGCGGGAGCCCGGGAGGGGAGGCCGGGGCTTGCGGAGCGCGCAGCGGGAGCCCGGGAGGGGAGGCCGTGCGGGAGCGCCGGCCCAGAGCGGCTCTCCCTGCCGCCCCGCGCGGGCCCAGGCCAGCCGCGGGCCTGGCGCTGGTCGCTGTGCCGAGGGCGAGGGTGCCGCTGGAATCGGCACTGTCTTTCCGTGTCATATTCGAAGCGCGCCGGTCATTCATACTGCTTTGACCGCAAATCTTTGATTTTGTAGACAAAAACTGCATTTTGAGGCTTTCCTTTCAATAATTTTTTATGAGCGTGTCCTTGTGTTTTTGTCTGCTTCTTGCCTCTAGTGACCAACAACGTGGGCATTTGTCTTTAACTGTAAAACAGAAGGATATTTTTGTTTGTAAACACAGAAAACAAACAAAAATCAGTCAAAAAATGAATCTGAGTGGTCAGTGTGGAATCTCCACCCAGCTAGGCTGCGGGCTCCCAGAGGGCGGCCCCGGCTCGGTACACTTTGTCCCCGGCCCTGGCGGGAGGTGCTGGGACGGGTTGGCCACACAAGCCGCGAGTGGCAGCAAGTGAGTGACTGCAAGTCTGGCCAAAAAGGACGGTCTGGAAAGGCTTCTGGACACAGCTGAAGAGCCATCTCCCAAACCCTTCCACCCACCAGGGTTTTGGTTCGGGTTTCCAAAGGAACAATCCTTTTTCCTGTGCAGAGGAGGACGGAACAGAGCATGGGCACCCGGCACAGGCGGGCGGCCCGTGGGGGGGGCGCAGTCCAGCGCCCGGAGGGAGGCAGAGGCAGAGCTGGACTTCGCCACGCGCACAGGGCAATCCTGGCTTCTGGCTGTCGTGCACACGTCTGACACGTAGCAGGGCCTTGTAGAATGAAAGTGCCCCTTTAAAGTGAACACTTTAAGGGCCTCGAAAAGAGACTAGTTTTCTCTTTCAGATGCTGCCTGCGTGAAATGAGTGTGGGATGAGCTGTCAGGGTCAGAGCCGAGTGGCTGGAAGGGTTTTCCATGTTCTCGAGAAGCCCAGGTGCAGCTTGTTTCCTTCACAGCCCTTACTGCAAACTGTAATTCTTGCATTTGTTTGTGTGCTTTTCTGTTTCTGTCTCTCCCCTCTCCCCACCACAGTACATCCCATGGCAGTAAGAGATTGTACTGTATTGCATCCTTGACCTAAGTAACTCCATCTTAGAGAAGGACCCCATCTTACATTTCATAAGGTATCGTGCCAA
Organism: Mirza zaza; assembly: GCA_008750895.1. Classification (NCBI taxonomy): domain Eukaryota; kingdom Metazoa; phylum Chordata; class Mammalia; order Primates; family Cheirogaleidae; genus Mirza; species Mirza zaza. The sequence continues at coordinate 133,268 of VSMD01110130.1, forward strand.
CAAAGACCAGCTGACATCTGTCCGCCTGATCGGCAGAGACCACACCCAACCAGAGACGGGCATAACTTTACTATCAACCCTCCCCAGAGGACTCAGGGACTTTTAGAAAAGCAAAACTTCACCAGTTTGACACAGCTGTCTGAACAGACCCCGTTTTGCTGTCACTCGTGATCAGCACCTGGCATCTGCTGCCAAAGTCTCTGCCCAAATCAAGGACTGGGCCTTGCAAGATGTCGATGACCACATGGGCCAGCCCAGGGCACACTCCTCGTGCACGTCACTCTCCTTGGACTGGTTTGTCAGCCCCTTTTCCTATCTCCGTTTCTCTTGATGGTAAATGTAGCTCTGTTTGACGTGAACAATGGAACCTTTCGCATGTGTATATGAAGTATATGGCTGTGTATGGTTTGCAATATTGACTGGCTGTGGATTGGCTGGAGCCTGTGTGCTGTGGCTCTGACTGCCTAGTGACGGGGCAGTACTAGCAGCTGCCACCTTGGGAAGTCCGAGGGATCATGGCTTTGATGACTGAATATACATCAGTAAAAGCCTGAACTTGTGGAAAGACACAAACTGTGTGGACCTGGTTATAACTGACCTTGCACTGCTCATGACACATATTGTCCTTGCTGTGGTCTGAATGTTTGTGTCCCCTTAAAATTCATATGTTGAAACCTAACCCCTAAAGTGATAGTATTAGGAATTGGTGTCTTTGGGAGGTCAAGAGGATGGAGCCCCCATGATGGGATTGGTGACTTTGTAAAAGAAGCTTGAGGGAGCCCGTTTGCCCCTGCTGCCCACGCATAGAAGGTGCCATCTGTGGGGGACAGGTCCTCACCGGCCTCAAACCTGTGGGCGCCTCGATCTTGGACTTTCCAGCCTTTGGAACTGTGAACAGTAAGTCTCTGTTGTATAGAAACTCCCCAGTCTTGGGTGTTTAATTGCGGCAGCTGCGGGAACTAAGCGGTGACTGACACTGAGTCCACAGAGCCTACTCCTGCTTCTGGCATGTAGTAGGTGCTCAGTGAGCACTTGCAGAATGACGGGCTGTGCAAGAAACTGAAGTCATGGAAAGACAGAGACCCTTTCGTGTGTGGAGTTGGCCCCATGTTTTCTTGGTTGTCATTTTAATCTTTCACCACAATGAGGTGGTTGCTGGAATGCCCCACAAGGCCCCACGACCCAAGGGCCAGTCGGGGTGGACGGCTGCTGCACTAATGCCAGGGTCCTCCTGGGAGCCACCCCCACAGGAGTTTATCTTATATACAAAAATGCTGAGAGAACCTCAAAGACAGGGCTGTCCACTGGGCAGATTCTAGTCTGGTGCTTAATCTGAAGAGGAAGGAGGGCAAAGCCTCCCCAGCGCAGTTACTGATGGGGACACGGGGAGGTGGAACATGTCCCCATCTGTCAGGGTGCAGTCTGGCTCAGCGAGTGCTCCTCCCTTTTCCCCAGCTGTCTCCCTGGACCACGGCCAGCAGGCTGTCCTCTGTGAGAGGAGCAGATGGCAGGTGAATTCCTGAATGGCCAGCTGCCCCAGGTAACCACGCGGGTAGGAGAAAAGCAGTCACTGCCTCGAAAGTTCAAGTCACACAGGGCTGGCTCCAGTCTCATTTGACAAGTGATTTGGAATGTGACAATGACATTCAGTGGGTGCATGCCTGGGGATGCCAAGTGCATGTACATATCAGCCACTTTCTTATGCTATCAGCCTCACCCCACTCAGCCCGGGGTCTCTCCATTCAGACGTTTGCCACTAGGTAGAAAAATGCAACTCAAAACACATGTCAATACACCCGCATTCTCAGTAATTTCTCTTCTGGGATTCAGGAGTTTTGCCTCAAGGGAGCCAAAGTTATTTGAATAGCATCTTCTCACTAAAAGTAAATAGTCCCTTAGAGAAAAAGTTAACAACGTGCCTGTTTCCAAAACTTCTTCCTAGACGTATATTTCCCCTGAAGAAGCCAACACGCTTTAGTGCTGGGATCTAAGGCCTAAAGAGTCATCTGGCGTGTGCGCTTCCTCGAGGGGCCTCTGGCTGCAGCAGAGCAGATCTCGTGGCCAGGGTGGGTTTCCTGAGGGTGACACTCAGAGTTTTGCTTTCATTAGATGTGTGTGTGTCTAGTTGTCCTTCCCCAACTGCAATCCAGGCTTGACTGGCAAATGTGCCACTTAGGGATTGACGCTCCCCCACCCCCGTGTCTCCAATGTGGCACTGAGCAGTAGTGGCCATGCAATCCCCCGGCAAGGGCCACCCCTACCGGAGCGTCCTGGCCTGCGCCTGTCTTTGTTTTACGTTATCGCCACCACAAAGCAATTTCACTGCCAGTGTTACCAGGGTCTCGTGTTCACTGCTCATTTAGAGCCTCGGAACCTGCTTTGGGCTCGAGTCACACGCACAGACTTGCTCATGCCTGGTCACCGCGAGCGGCCACGCCAGACACGGGAACGCCCACACTCCCGTCAGGACGGGCGGCCTGCCCCAACTCACGTGTTGCCTCTCATCTAAGCCTGAGCCCTGGCGGCCGCTCGTCCTGTCAGGGTGCTTCGGCGCAGGCTTCAGCCAACCTCTGCCGCAAATCCCGACTCCTCAGTATTGCCACCGGGGCCGGAGCAGCAGAGAAACCAACCTTAAATCCTCTACCGCTAAAGACTTTGTCGGCAGAAACACTGGGTCTTCACCTGAAGAATCCTGAACTCCTTCCCCATGAAATCTCGGTGCTCCCTGTGCCCTCGCGCCGTTCCGTGATGTGGATCTTGGCCGCGAGCACACATGGCCCGTCCAGGGCCTCCCTAAAGTGGGTATTTGCAAAATTTCAACAGAAGTGGGTATTTGTAAAGTTATTCATTACTTAGGCCATGTGGATTTTATTTAAAATTAAGAACGTATGAGTCACCCGGACGACCTCACTGAGAACCCGCTCGGCTTCCGCTCTGCGCCCGCGGCCGGCTCTGGGCTGTGCGGCCCGCGGGACCCGCCGCCCTGCCACCCGGCCGCCCTCGCCCACCGCCCGCGCCGCACCCCTGCGGTGTTGACGCTGCAGTTTTAGGCTGACAAAACCAAGAAGGGCAAGTTTGCTCAAACCGGCAATGAATTTGAAAGGGAAACTTGTGGCCATCTATGTGGAATGAGAGCGTTCTACAAGGTCGATCTGTTTCATTGGGTGAATTTTAGCAGTGCAGTGATGTTCTTTATCATAAGAAGACTGGCAAGTCCTACACAGGGAGAGGAGATTTGATGCAGAAACCAAGCAGAACAGAGTCAGTGGCTCCCCCAGAAAGCAGTTCTTCCCTCTGATCTCTCTTCACAGCCCGCTAGTTCTCTGGAAATGAGCAAAAGGTGTTTCCGCGGGCGGTGTGCTCGCCGGCAGGCCGCCTGCGCCTTGAGCACGCCAGCAAGCTTCGGCGGCCTCTGGTGACGAGGGGGACTGCAGCTGCCCGCGCGTTCTGAGGACAGAGCCACGCTGGGGACAGCCTGCCTGCCCGCACATGGCAGGCGCTGGGTGGTGGGGCCGGTGGCAGGGATGCTTGCCGGGCGTGCTCCTAAAAGACAGTGGGTAACTTTTGGTTTCGGGCAACTTCAATGCAAGCAATCCAAGTTTCTCTGGTTCTCGGCTCACATGAGACACACGGCTGAGGTGGTCTGGGAGACCAGCCATGGGACAGGGAGTGTGACTGAGCTGCCACTGTTAAGACCCCGGCAGGGATGGTGCTCCCCAGACAGATAGGGCTGCCCCTCCTCCATCACGGCAACTGCTCAAAGCCGGATCTCAAAGCGGGAGCGGGACGCAGGGGCAGGACGTGCAGCGAGTTCTCTGGCTGCGCAGCAGACCAGCAGGGGCTCCGTCTGCAGGGGACAGCAGTGGGCCGCGCCCGTGCTGCCTTGGCCTGGGAGCAGCGCGTTTGGGCAATGGTGACCGCGCCTATCAGGTGCCAGTTTGGTGGTGACAGGAGGGCTAGTGGGAACTTTCATCTTCTGAATTTCCAGAGGCTTCTCCCTTGCAGGGGACATTTCTGGAGAGGAAGGACATGGAAGTTAAGGCAGGAAGTCAGCTCCACAAACTTTCAGGGTCTGACAAGTGAGATGTCACTTTGGGACTTTGGAGATGCTGAAGACTGTGGGAATTGCCAGTGACCCCATCCTGAAGCCGGGCTCAGCTGCCTGTGGCCCGTCAGCAGTGACAGCGCAGGCTCGGACCCTGCAACTCTGGGCTGTGGCCTGCGAGTGGTATGCATGCCGGAGCAATGAACTCTGCTCGTCATCAGACTTTGCATTTCATAAGTTCATTTTATTTAAGAACTCCCAGAAAATGATCTGGAGAACTCTTCAAACTTTTGTTGGATCAGCTGGTCACCAAGAAGGGATTTTCTTGAGATAGGAAGGGCAGTCTTCCAGCATTTAAGTTTCTGAGATAGAACAGGCACATTGGGATTCGTGTTTTACTGATCTGGTATATTTTGGCTGAGGCCTGTCAGGGAGCTTTGCAAGAGGCCTATATTGCCCTCTTCCTCTTCAACAGCCTCCGCAGCTGGCTGAGAGATGTGACTTGGCTCACGGAGGCCACTGGCAGAGTGAGAGGACGGCTCAGAATCGCACTGGAGGCAGGTGAGCCCGCTGGCTCCCCAGCCCAGGCTGGCCCTCCTTTCCCGCCAGCCCCAAGACCTGGAAAGCCCGGCCCATAGGGAACTGGGCCTGAGACCCAGAGCCTTCCCTTTGCTCTGCCCTAACTTTCTGCCTCCCTGAGGCTCTGCTCCTACTCTGGGGAAGGCATCCGTGCCCAGGGCAGGATGATGCCAGTTGGGAGCTGTGAAAATTGTAGGCGAGGCCTATGTAATTCCGTGCCTGGGGACACCCGCGCTCTCTCCAGGTCAGGTTGGCTCAGCAGCAGCCTGTTGGTCTGAGCACATGCTCCATCCCCTGGCAGTCTGCACAACCCGCCCTCACTCTTCCTGGGCCTCCAGATTGTAAAAGAAAAGCCTCTGCACTTGCTGATTTTAAGACTCTCCTCTATTCTTGTTCTCTTAACAGTCACTTCCTTCCCAAGTTTCCCACCGACTCCCCTCGCCCTCCTGTTTCCAGGCTGGGGGGCAGCCCTCCCCTTCCCTGGGTGTCACCCTGGCCTGTTGGAGCCCTGCGTGTAAGTGGCAGGAGCAGGGGCTTCTCAGCAGCGGCCTGAGAGTTTGTCCAGCCTGGGCTTGACAGTGAGGCTGCCGCTGCAGTCTCCTGCCACTTTTGATTCACACCTCATTATTCACCTTGATAGCAAAAGTGTGTTGCCCTGAGGACAGAGCATCTTGGCAACAATTGAGGCAGATGCTTATTTTGAAATTTTTGTGGCCTTCCTTTCTGTCTTCCTTTCCCCTCTGCCCTCCCTGTTTCAGCACCAGCTGTCTGGGCTTGCCTTCTGAAACTCAGCTTTCTCCCCAGATCATGCCACAGGCTCTCTGAGATTGTGAAGAACACTATGGTGAAGGTTAGATGCACTTGGAGGGGCTTGGGCCAAAAAGCCCTAGAAAGGGCCTAGCTGCCAGGGCTCTCCCTCTGGTGGGAGGCACAGGTGCAATGTGGTTGGGGGGTGGGCCAGAAAGTGCTGATGCCACTCAGGGGGGCTCTGCGGCCCCAGGCCACCTTCTGAGAGTCACTCTAAGGATTTCAATTATCCAATAGGCTACATTGGACATGCAGAACACAGCAGAGGGAAACATACTTTAGAGATAATAGCAGATACCACCAGGGCTGTACACTCCATAGCACTCAATAACTGGTCATTGGGGTCTGGTTTAAAGGGAATTGCCTCCTGACTCGATAGACCCTAACCCATGGGGGCTCTGTGAGCCCACCCTGGAGCAGAGGCCTGAGCTTCCCAGGCCTCTTCCCAGGCAGAATTGCTCCTCTCTGAATCCATGACAGGCCCTGAGGTGGTGGAAATGAGGAAGGGGGTGACAGCCCTCTCTAGGTGTCAGCCCCTGGAGGGGTCTAGGAGACCCAGGAAGGGAAGTGACTCAATGCCAGTTGGCAGAGACAGGACAGACACCAGCCTGTGGCATTCACTGTGGGGAAACTCATCCTGACCTGGCCCCCTTGGCCATTGCTGATAGAGACAGCATGTCATGGGGGGTCCAAGCAGGATGCCACCTGCTCAGGGAGGTCCTGAGCTGGGAGCTGGGAGGGCTGGATATTGTTTCTCCCCCCAAACAGCCCCTAAGCAACACACTCAGCTATGTGCCCCTGCCCACTCCCACCCCTGCAGTGTCCGTGCTCCCAGAAGCCAGTGAGGCGAGGTTGTGAGGAGAGTGAGATCGAGGTTGTGAGGAGAGTGAGACTCTCACACTGAGCCCCTGGTATCCCGGGACCCAGTCAGCCCCCTGGGCTCATCCCCTCCCTCCTGCTCAGCTTCTGCATCTAGCTCTGGCTCAGCACAGCCCCCCAGCAGGGGCGTGGTGGGGAGGTACTGGAGGAGCTGGCCTTCCTGCTTCATCTCTGCCAGCTCCTTGGCACAGCAGCTGGGTGTGTTGGTCTCATAGGTGTCATGGAAGGTGTTGTAGTCCACCTCATAGAAACCCTTTTCCAAGGTGAGCACTGGTGTGAATCGGTGGCCCCAGAGCACCTCTGTGTCCATGTAGGAGCTCCGTGCTTGGCAAGTCATGCCTGGGGAAACAGAAACCACATGCAGTAAGATGCATTCATCCATCCATTTATGCATGCATCCATCCAATCATCCATCCATCCAATCATCCTTCCTATCATCCATTCATATGTCCAATCATCCATCCATTCATCCTATCATCTATCCAATCATCCATCTATCCTTCCTATCATCCATTCATCTGTCTAATCATCCATCCTATCATCCATCCATCCAATCATCCAGCCAGCCAGCCTATCATTCATCCATCTGTCCAATCATCCATCCATCCATTCAATCATTCATCCATCCTTACAGTCATCCATCAGTCCAATTATCCATCCATCTTTTCATCCATTCATCCAATCATCCATCCATCCTATCCTCCATCCTATCACCCATCCATCCTGTCATTCATCAAGTATTTGCTGGACATCTACTTTGTGCTAAGCTGACTAAGACATGGTCCTTGCCCTGGAGGATCTCAAGGTTTGGTGGGGGCAAAAAATTAGAAAACAACATGCAAGATTCTGGAGTAGGTACCTAGAGACTGGAGCAAATAGTTTTTGGAATAGCTGGAGGCAGGGACATGGTTTCTGAAAACAGCATTCAGATGTAAAAGATTGAGATGAGAGAAGAGGTAGGAAAGAGGCTTGAGTGAAGATGAATTCAGAGTGAGTGAACACAGAGAAGCTAACAGGCATTTGGAACATATGGGGATTGTTTCAGGTAGACGCACATGACAGAAGATTCCACACTGACACACGTGACCATACACACACACACACACACACACACACACGCATGCATGCACAGCTTGGCTCCTTGATCTGAGGAGGCTTAATGCCTGCAGTCCCTGTCTACTTAGCCCCTGGCATGCCTGTGTTATTTTTAGAAGTTACTGTCTCTCCAGAGAGGCAGGGCAGCTTTGTTTATGGATGAGAAGCCTCTGTGCTTAGGGTAACAGGGAAGTGGCTTTCTGGGATTTAATCTAGCCAAGGAAGGTACTAGTTGTGTTCCTTGTGAGCTGGGGAGAAGCCTTCTCTGGGAGGGTCTCATACAGACCAGCCCCTGGTCAACACAGCTTCCTGCCCTTGTGCCCCAGTGCCTGGCACCCCGGTGCCCTGCACACGGTGGGCTCATTGCCTGCACTCCACTCTGCTCTCAGGGATGCCCGCCTGGGCTGGGCCTCTACATTCAGCCCTCAGCCTTGCTGCCCACCTCCAGCCTCAGGAGAGGTGCGGACGCCCAAAGTGGGCCCTGAGCAGGGATTGGAAAGGATTCTCTAGGTGTCAGTCACAGCGCTGTGCGTAGGCTGCTCCATTTGATCTGGAATCCTCTCAACAGCCCCAGGAGGCTGAGTCTCCTCATTTTGCTGACAAGGTCAGCAGTCTGCCCAAACTCACACAGGTAGGATGCACCAGACTCTGTGTCTCAAGCCTGGGCCTGAATTCATAGCGGTGCTGGGCTCCGCAGCGCCAAAGAGCCATTCAAGTAGAAGAGATGTGGGCGGGGGTCTCCTGAGCCCCCTGCCATCTCCTGAGCCATCTCCCTGAGCCCCCACGGACAGAGCAAACATAGCCCAGGTCATGGGAGGGGAGGAGGACAAACAGGATGAGTCAACTGTGGCCACTGACTTTGAGGGACACAGAGGGGAGGAGCCAGTGGGCATCAGCACTCCCTCTGCCGTGGGGCCACCGGCACCCTCCCTGCTGCATGGCTGGTGGCAGTGAGGGTGGCCAAGGGGAGTGGTCAGACATGGTCTCCTTATTTGTCCCCACATCTGTGACCTGACTCCTCCTCCTTTGTGGCTTCCGAGTGGAGCTCTTCCCCCGAGACTCATTCTGTGTTCCAATTCTGACCTCAGTGCCAAGGGCAGGGTGACCTACAAGCCCCCAGTTTTGCAAGGGGCAGCGCTCCTGCGTCCTGTCTGTCCTTGGCCTCAGGGGCTCCCTCGGTTGCTACCATATGCTGCCTGGCCGGGCTCCAGCCCCCAGCAGATGGCCAAGCAACCCCCTCTGGCACCAGTCCCCAGAGCCTGTTAGCACCTCCCGCCCGGTCCCACTGGCTCTGGAATGGGAAGGCTGTGGGTGCTCTGAGCTTGCAACCGGCTTCCCACAGGTGAGGAAGGTGCACTTGGACATCTTTGTGACGGCTCCTAATTGATAGGGGACCAGTGTGGTGTGAGAGAAGAGCTCTAGATTTGTAAGTGGAAGACCTGAGTATGGACCACTTGCTGTCTGCACAAGCCTTCTGGGGTTCAGCTTCCACGTCTATAAACCGAGACTGAGCCAGCCCACACTGTTGTTTGCAAGAACTAGAGAAACATATACGTATCACTCTGAGCATGAGTGAGTTTGCTATAAGTCGTCCTGAGGGCCTGACGTGCTGCTCAGTCCACCTGGCGAGAAAAAGAGAAAGGAAGGCGAGAGGCAGGCAGGGAAGAGCAGGGTCTGGGGTTTTGCTGGGGGCTCCTCCAGGCCCCAAGTGGGCATGGAGTGAGGACTGGGGTCCCCAGCCAGAGCTCAGACTTCCTCAGGCCTTGGGCTCCCTAGAGCCACCTCACAGAGACCTGTGTGGCCAGCGGCTGAGGGAGGAAGGAGGGTCTTGGCTACCAGCCACCCATGGGAGTCAGTAGCTGGGGGAAGCTGCCCTGCTGGCTGCAGGGCGGGTGTTCTCCTGCACGCGCCAGCGCTGGTGGCTCGGCACGGATGCACTGTGTTTTGCAACGCTGCAAAGTTGAGGGGCAGGCTTCTCCGCCCCCCCCCAGAAGACCCCAAGCCTGGGGCATGGGTGTGTTTCCAAGGAAAGGATTGTGCAAGCCCCCAGGGGTTCAGGAAATGCTGCCTCCTGTCCTCTCCCAGAGAGGAGAGTCACAGTAGGCAAAGACACCATGACGTCCTGCTGTAAGGAAACCAGCTCACCTTTGTTTCCCCCCAGGTTTCCCAAGTCATTTGCTCAGCGACTTCTGTTTGCCTAGAACACTTGTTCCAGGAGGGGCAGTTTGGCCCACTGGGAATGAGGGCTGGCTCTGGAGTCCATGCCTTGGTTTCCTTTTTTGTTTTTTTTGTTTTTGCTTTTGTTTTGAGAAAGTCTCACTCTGTCACCTGAGCTAGAGTGCCCTGGCGTCAGTCTAGCTCACAGCAACCTCAAACTCCTGGGCTCAAGGGATCCTCCTGCCTCACTCAGCCTCCCCAGTAGCTGGGACTACAGGTGCATACCACTCCTGGCTTATTTTTCCTATTTTTAATTGTACAGCTAATTTCTTTCTATTTTTAGTAGAGATGGGGTCTTGCTCTTGCTCAGGCTGGTCTCAAACCACTGACCTCAAGCGATCCTCCCGCCTTGGCCTTCCAGAGTGCTAGGATTATAGGTGTGAGCCACTACATGCAGCCTCCACCTCGGTTTCTCTCCTGGCCCTATGACTTGGTGGCGCTTGCTCTTGGGCAAACAATTTTTAACTGTCTGCACCCCCGTTTCTTTACCCGTGCTGGTGGCACGGTGTTCAGTGAGATGATTTACGTTTAGACGTTGAGGCCGTGCTGAAAGTCCGGAAGGCTCAATAAGTGTTAGCTACTGCCATCAACACACCCTGAGTGCCAGTACCTCCCAGGGCACGATTCAGGGAGCGACACGTGACAGTGCTGTCTCAGGCTCTCAGGCACGGACTCCCATCCTCTGGAGCCACAGCATGCAAGGGGACACCGTGGTGAGGACAAGAGCCTCTTACCTGTTGCTTCCACCATCCCTTCTAGAATGACCACGACTTCAAACTCCTCCTGGTCCAGCTGAGCCCGAGACATCTCCCAGAAAGGGCTCTTCTCATTGATCTCGTGGGAGATGATGAGTGGAGACACCAGGAAGAGACGGTCGTCGCCCGTGTCGAAGCCCACGTTGATGTCCGTCTGGTTCAGGGGAATGAACTCCCCTTCTTTAGTCTGCCGGGACTTGATGAGCTTGGCGCGGATGGAGGCCTCCACGATGTGGGAGTTGCGCAGGTCGCCTACCCGGAACATGAAGCACAGCTTCTCGTCCCGCATGGAGATGACTGCGTTGTTGGAAAACATGAGGGTCTCTGCTCTCTTCTTTGGCTGGCTGATCTTGACGAACATGCAGCCCACCATGAAGGCATTGACAATGGAGCCCAGGATGGCCTGGACCAGGAGGAGTATGATGCCCTCTGGACACTTCTCTGTGATGACCCGGAAGCCGTACCCAATGGTCGTTTCGGTCTCAATGGAGAACAGGAAGGCAGACACAAAGCCACTGAGGTTTTCAACACAAGGAATCCACTCTTGGTCGCCGACATGGTCCAGATCCCCCCGGATGTAAGCGATGAGCCACCAAATGAAGCCAAAGAATAGCCAAGTGGTGGTGTAGACCATGGTGAAGACAAGCAGGTTGAAGCGCCACTTGAGGTCCACCAGGGTGGTGAACAGGTCGCTCAGGTACCGGTAGGTTTCCTGGACATTGCCGTGGTGCACGTTGCACTTGCCACTCTTCTCCATGTAGCGCTGGCGGGGCTTCTTGCCCTCGGCCAGCAGGCGGGTGCGGTCTGTGGCAACCGGGACGTAATCTCGGGCCTGCTTGGGAATCTTCTTGGGGTCCCACGGAGTGCCTCCAATCTCCATGTCCTGGTTCATAGCATTCCTAGAATCGCCAGCCATAGCCGGGCACTCTGAATTTAAAAAGACAGCATCAGTGAAGTGGACTGTTCTGACTCTCGGAAACACAGGACCGAAGGTCGCCTTGCTCTGGGCGCTCACAGGCTGGTGCACGGTCGGTCAGACTGTGGCATTCTCAAGGGACCCTGTTCTTGTTGTATCCCTGGTGCCCGTACAGATTCTACCACACAATAGATGCACCACAGTTTTTGTTGAATGAATAAATGGAAAGTACCTAGATGCAGCCTACACATTAAGTGTTTAAAGGATTTGAGAAATCTGGGAACAATTATGAAAATAATAATAGCAACAATTTATTAAATGCCTACTATGGTCCATGCATTATAGGTGGATTATCACTTATTACAACCCCCTGGCACCAGCTATGGGAATCCCTGTTATATAAATACTGTATTATTTGCTTATAGGTCAGGTTATTTCTAATAATCTCTCTCTTGCTATTGAATGTGAGCTCCACAAGGGCATAATTTTGCGTCTGCTTTGTTTCCTGATATATCCCAAGTACCTAGAACATAGCCTGGAACATTCTATACACTCAAAAAGTACTTATTGAATAAATGGATGAATAAATAACAAAACAGAATTCCAAAGAGGTGAGGTGACACCCAGGCCACCAAATAAATGACAAAACCAATATTTGGATCCCTGCTCATCTGGCCCAAAGCCTGTGCTCTTTCCATTATACCTTGCTGTCTCCTCTCATTGTATCTGAGACCTTTTAGCAGCAGACAGAAAGGAAAAGGCAGCATGTGTCTGATGCACCAAGTGGTCATCCTGCCATCTGAGTGGGGAGTCTGCAGCCGTCTGAGCACTTACTAAATGATAAATTGCTGTGTAGACCCACTATTAAAAAATTTTCGTCAGTTATTCTCTGTCCTTTAAGAAATCGAGATGGGCAGGAAGTTAATGCTCTAAGGTTTTCAAAAGGGCCATAAATGTTTCTGGAGTACATGCCACACTTCAGAGAAACACCCAGACACCTGCAATACCCGATCTGATGTTCTTCTGATATTCTGCTCAAAACCATGTAAATGCTTTAAGACTGATGAAGTTAAGAAAGACCATGAGAATCTGTTCAACTAATGATAATGTCCTAAATTCATGAGCCAGGCACAGTGGTAAGAAATTTATATCGATTAGCTCATTTAATCCTCACAAAGCTATGGGACAAATGTCGTTGTTACGCCTCCATTTCTCAGACGGGAAAGTGCAGCTCCAGCGGTGTGTGCCCAGGTAGGTCTTGGATCTAGGCTTATCTGGCTCCAGTCTGAGGGCAGCTCCACAGTATTCGCCATACACGGCCAGCAGATATTGATGTCTATGGCTCCTGCTCAGCCTGAGGAACTGCTCCCTCCAGAAAGTTCTATGAGCTCCCGATCCTGGGAGAGGTCACCTTGGGGATACTATCACTCAGCCCTTTTCTGTCATGGTCAGTAAGCGTTCCCTGGTTTCCAGGTGCTCTTCTTCCCAGGCATTGGGCCCCCCGGTTCCTCCTACTTTCTCTTTGTCCTGGCTGGGAAGTGCCTAGACCACTCTGTCACCCAGCTGCAGGCTTCCCCTCCAGACTGGAACCCAAGCTGGGGCCATGAACATTCCCAGGAAGCTGACAGACTTGTTTAGGTTGCTGCCTGCAGCCCTGAAAGATCACTACCCCAGCCCTAGGCCAAATAACCTGCGTGAGCGCCTCTTTGCTGACACACCTGGGCCTCTCTTCTTACCGTCCGCCGTGAGCGCCAAGGCGGCGGCGGCACTCTGCCCGCAAGTTCCCCTAATGAGTGCTTCGAACTGGCCGCACGATGCTTACTGCTTTCTTCTTTGGACTCTCAACTGGCCCCATCTCAGGACAGTTTGGGCCAGTCCCTTGCACGAATTCCCTTGCTGCCACTTTTGGAGTGACTCCAGCCACAGGTTTGGCCAGATGGAACACCAGGAAACTGTGTTCCTGACAGAACAACCTGGTGAAAGTTCTGTGAACCACTGAGCCAACTGCCCACTGGCTAACCAACGCCCATTTCACCCATCCTGGAAAGTTGGAAGATCCAGTTTCCTTCACTGCCTGGGTAATGGTAGCAATTTCAAGGTGACTTTTAAAGTATCAGGGTGAAGGACCATCTGAAGGGCCATTTGTCTCACACATCCATTGGCCATTTCCCGTTGCACACAGGCCACCTGCTCCCTGCCCCTCCTGTGGCAGTTACCAAGATAAACAAAACAGAGGGAAATGCTTGGGGTTTTTGCAGATCCTAAGCAGGGTTTGCTCTGCCCCTAGGTAGGAGACTGTATGGAAAACCTGATCGCAGATGCCCAGAGACAGTGAGAAATGCTGCTGATGCGAGGCCCCATGTGCTCTGGGGACTCCAGCTGTCGGAGCCCAGGCAGGGGTCCAGTGGGAGAGCTGTCGTGGAGCCCTGGAGCCACTGATGCTGGACGGGGCAGGCACAGTGCCTGCGAGAGCGCGTCATCGGGCAGGGCACATGGGAACACACATCCTCCTGCCCTCAGCTCTTTGGGGGAAACAGCTTTCTGCTGATTTTCTGCACTGTTTCCTTCTTTATTTTTAAACCTACTTGCATACGTTCTTGTAGGCAAAGGCCTTGTGCTGTGCTAGAAACAGGAACATGTTTTCTAGGACACTTCAGCCCAGATCTGAAAACTGTTTGTGTCTGGCAGACAGGACAAGGTGGTCTACTTCTGACTTGACGTTAGATTACATTCTCCAAGTGTGCTGGAATCACCTGCAGAAATTATTCCTCGTTCAACCCAGGGTATGATTTGGATTCTAGCTCGGTGTCCAACATATTTGCTCTGCAGTCCAAAGAAATAATCTTCTTTGGCTCCATTTACTCTGTTATAAATCTCAGATAATATTCTCTGCCCCTCTAGCCCCTGGGAGCCGTTATACGGACTCAAGGAAAGTATATATGATGCAATCATTAATCTACCTATAAATGTGCGTGTATATTTGTAAACCCTTCTTGAATTGAAATGTGATGCAATGTCCCATTAACCCCATTTTAAAGATGAAGAAAGAGAGGCACAGAGCATCTGAGTGTGGCCTCTGTAGCCCCAGTGGACGATGTGCAGGGCAGCACTGAGTGGATCAGCACTGAGCCTCTACGATCCAGATTTCTCCTAAAGGTAAGTGAAAGCCCATCCCACGTGCCCATCAAGTCAAAAGGATTTTCAGGGACAACAGGGATGAGCTCCTTCAATCAGGTTTTCAAGATCCATTCTATTACTTATGCATGCATTCAGCGAGCATTAACTGAGGAACTACTATAGCCCTGCGTTGTGCTAGGAGCTGGACATAAAGCAGTGAGAAGATGAACGCAGAGCCGGCCCTCCTGTAGCTTATATTCTAGCTTTGCCTCTTTGAACCTAGGGTTTGTGCAGGACGGTCTAGAGAGAGGGGCAGGGAGGAAAGTGTGGCCTGGCCCAGGCGGACCAAGCATTCTAGGTGCCCTCTGTGAGATGCAGGGAAAGGCACTGACCGGAGCAAACCCTATTAAACCTCGGCCAGCCTGTGACTGCTCTTCCTCTTCAAGCCTGTCCTGTGTGTGCGGCTGGGAAGCTGTGCTGAGACGGGATGAAAGCCTTTGGAAAAGACAGAGCCTCAAGTCCAGCAAAGTGGTTTAATCCCTTTGATATGAAAATACAAATGGAGAAAGATTCAAAAGAGGCAAATCAAAGGAAGTTATATTTCAGATGATCATTAGCAAATCTGACATCCATTGAAACAGACCTCTGTGTTAAGAATTTCAAAACACACCCACCTACAGTGAGGAAACTGTGTCGTGGGTGGTCGAGAACGTCGAGAGCTGTGGCAGCAGTGGGCTCGACAGGAGCTGCACTTGGGGTGAACAGGGCTTCCTGGAGGGAGCACCGAGCTGGGGGTCTTATGTCAGACTCAGTTTCCGTCTCCGTGAACATGAGAATTGCAAACATCGTTATGGACTTCCTCCTTTCTTGCTTTTATATGCTGGGTCAAAATCTACATGCTGAGATTTGGAACACAGGATAAAGTCGGTGGAAGAGGACTGGAGGGGAACACGCTCGTGTTTCATATTGAGGTATCTGATGCTACTCTATGTGAATCTGTATGACCGTACTTGCTGAAATGTGAAAATGCTCCAAACTAGTTCCTGACCAGGCTGTTCCCCTGCCCTCAAGGACTTTCAAGGCTAGCAGGGTGTGGTGAACAGAGTGCGCTGGGGACAGAGCGGGTGGGACTCTCAGATACCCCACGCTCCCCGTCCCATAGTATACACCCTTGTCTCATCCCCGGGAGCCGGAGTGGGGTCCTTGCTGCCAGGATTGGCTTACATGGCCCAGTGCAGTTGGCTGTAAGCAGCGTGGGTAGTCTGCGGTGAGCCTGACCTGCTCACCTAACTGCGTAAGTGCAAGAAGCAAGAGAGCCAAAGCGTGAGAGGAAGTAGATGAGAGAAGATTCTCCATGGGCTTTAAAGATGGAAGGGCCGCATGGCAGGGATGTGGGCGACTTCTAGGAGCTGAGAGCAGCCCCCAGCTGACAGCCAGCAAGGCAGTGAGGACTTCAGTCCCGCAACTAAGAAGAGCTGAATTTTGCCACAGCCCCAGGAGCTTGGAAGAGGACTTGGGTTCCAGATGAGGATGCTGACCTCACCGACACCTCAATTTTGGCCTTGCGAGAACAGAGCGGGAGCACAGACAGGTAAGGCCCACACTCCCGCCCCACAGCACTGGGAGCTGGTAAGTAGGTGCTGTTTCAAGACACGCGCCTGTAGTCATCTGCTACGGCAGAAATAGCAAAGAGTGCAGAGAGGGAAGCTGACCCGGCATCACGGTGCCCAGGGGCCTTGCGCGGAGGGACTTTGGGAAAGTTATTCCTCGTAGCCTCTGTTACTTTATCTGCGAATCGGGGGTGTCTCTGGAGATTAAACAAAAGGTGCACGCACAGCGCCTGGCTCACGTGAGCTCTCCCAGGAGGTCGCCTCATTATTTCCCCTGGGGTCGGGCTGGACAACAGTGCTTCACACAGCTCAAGGACAAGGAAGGAAGTCGACAGCCCACGTGCTGCCACGTGCCAGCATCCCACCCCGCACCTGCGAGGGAGGACCGCCCTCCCTGCAGCAGAAGTGAGGTGACAGCGCAGACAACTCGCCCAGAGTCGCACAGCTGGTGCGGCCGAGCGGCGATGCACACCCAGCTCTCCAGAGGGGCTGAGGCACTGGAGGACTGAATGTCACTTTGAGAGGCCTCGGTGGTGCCACAGGAACCCCTGGCCCCCTCTCCAAGAAGCTGCACCTGAAGAACTAAGAACTTTTGGCCCTTCCACACCTAGGCCAAGACTGGTCCAGGGCGTTTCCCTTGCACCTGGCCCACCACGTCATCCCTGGTCCTGCAGAGCCCTGCTTCTGGCCTCCTGGGTCCCCACCACGCCACGCCACGCCCCCACAACCACTTGGCAGGAGTGTGGGAGACAGGGGGAGGGAGATGGCAGCTGGGATTGGGGAGCCCCATGTAGTGTGCCGCAGGGCTTTACGGTGACCCCCAGCTCCCTGCACGCTGTCCCGGGACGTTGTCCCCACTGGGTCTGGTATGGTGGGATGGTTCTCTCTCAGTTGCACCCTCTAGGCCCCCAGCAGCCACCGCTTGGCGGATGGGGTGGGGTCAGGGGATAGGGCTATGGGGGCCAGGGTTGGCCCCTGCCTGGCAGGTGGCCCATCTTGGAGGAGGGGTTGGCCAACACCCGGCCACCCAGAGCCTGTGCCACCTAGTCCTGGTCTCCCAGCTTTTCAAAATTATCACCCTTACAACAAAAATACTCACTTTTTAGTGTACTCTGAGGTTTAATGGCATAGAGCCTGTAGTCATAAATCTTTAAGAACCTATCAGGTATTAAAAACCTCGTCATTTTGCAGCTATTTGTTCTGTCAACTTAGGTCGGAGTCTATTCTTGAATTCCTGGGCGTTTCATGGCTTTACTCCTTGAACCCAAGTTAGTCTGGGTCATAGCTCACCAGGTAGGAGGTGTGGAATCCCAGTGGACACATGGCTTCATTCGTTCATTCATTCATTCAGTGAGTCAATTAGTCAATCAGTGAAACCCCACTTGGTGTTTGCATTATGCTGGGCCCTGGTGTAGAAGAACAGACGCACACTTCCCTGGCTTTCCTGTGCTTTCCATTCACAGCGATTTTGTTAAAATGCAGGTTCCAATTCACTAGGCCTGGGGTTGCCCGAGTCTGCGTTTTTTTCCTAAGGGCATCCAGTGGTGTTGGTGCAGCTGGTCCTCGGTCCACACTGGGGTAGTGGGACTTCTTCACCCTGGGTGCACATAGGCATCAGCTGGGAGCTGGACAGCACGCTGATGCCCAGGTGCCACTTGGAGAGACCTTGGTGGTGGCCTGGTCACCCCAGAGAGCCTGCCCCCAGTGGCTCTCATACACAAGGAGACTGAGGGCCACAGGTCCATTCTCGCCCACAGGGAGCGCACAGTGAACAGGTCAGGGTGGCAGAGAGTGATGGGGAGACCGAGGCACGGTCCTTCACTCGGCTTGGCGGGGTGAGGAAGGTACCCAGCAAGTGGGGTGAGGCAGCAGAGCCTTCTGGACACGAGCACAGCGGGGCGAGTGGCAATAATAGCTCATCATGTGCTGTCTCCGTACTGAGTGTTTGTCAGTGCTGTGTCATTCAACACTCAGGTTTATTAAGTCCGACTTAGTAGCCTCATGGCACAGATCACAAAGGCCAAGCGATTGGGTAGCTTGCTTAAGGCCGCGCAGTTGCTAGGCAGCAGGGCCAGCGTCTCTTTGACCCCAGAGGCTCTCAGTGCAGCCACCCTGCCCTGAGGTTGCCTCCCCAGGGTTCCACCAGGCTTCTCTGAGCCTCTGTGGGGCTCAGGCCTTGAGAAACCCGGCCTAAGATGCAGCCAGACTTGCACACGCCTGGTCTGTGCCAGAGAGCACGCTGCGGTTCACTACCCTGCTGCCGCTGCCCCTGTCCTCCTGCTGGGCTGTCTCCCTCCACCCTCCGGCTCCCCGTAGAGAGCCCCGAGTCCACCCGGCAGCTGCTCCTCCACTTTTTCCAACTACGATGCTTGCGCCCAAAGGTCCCGAATTGCGCCAAGGAGATGAGGTGTCCACATGTCCCAGGTGACACACGTTGTTCTGGCGTGATCACCAGGAGTGCCGTGGCCACTCTCAGAAGTGTCTCTATTTGGACAACGGCTCCCTTACAAAAACAGACTACTTCACTGCAGCACCAAGTTCACTCTCAACACCTGCTTGGACTTGCCTGTATCCAGGGCGCCTGCACCTGTCAGCAGTGCGGGAGTTCCTGCCCACTCCCGACTTCCTCATCCGTGGGGTGTGCAGGCTGCAGTAACCAGAACCCCGGGTTGGCACCGAACTCTGCCACCTCCTGGGAGGCCCGTGAGGCCCGTGGGTGCAGCTGCTGGCCTGGGTTCCTTCAGCATGGACGACACCGCACGTGCCGGCCACACGCGCACAGCACACTTTCTCCTGTTTCTATTCAAATGTCATGTCTTCTCAGACCTTCATTTTCACATTTTTGATAGAGAAGCAGATTTAAAATATTTAATTTCTTCATTCTAGGAAAAGCAATTACAGAAACATGGTAAATGCAACCAAAACTTGCTCTGGGTTTGGGGAGACAATAGGGAGTGGTGAGGACTGTGGTTAGCTGAGCTGCCACTACTCAGCTTTAGCTAATTACTGCCATGCCGGACCGTGGAGCTGGCACTGCTACATCCTCCACTTTCTTTTTCCAGAAAAGCCAGAAATTAAAACTTTTGAACATGAAATTTCTTTTTTCCTGTTGACAACTAATTCAATGATTTTGGAAACACTGAGCTAGCCAAAGAAAATATATCTGTGAGTCAGATTCAGTCTGTCAGCTGCCAATTTGTATCTCTGGGCTACTGAGTCAGAGAGAGGCTTCCTCCTCCCCTGGACACGTTGGAATGTAAGCTGCGCGCAGTGTTAAGAGCCATAGGAGAGCCAATCCGTGCCCTGAAAGACTTTCCTGTGTGCACAGGCAGGTCTGCCGAGAACAGCCTGCCAATCTTCCGGACAAAAACGGCAGGAGGCCCAGGGGAAGATGAGGGCTTGACCCGGGAGACATGTGATGCAAAGAGGGGTGCTCCCTCGGTTCCTGCCAGCCTGGTCCTCCCAGCCCTGTCCCCTCCCCCACGGCCCTGGTGTGCATCTTCTGCTCCCCTGCCCTCTGCTCCCTACCAGGCACCCCTTGCCCGCCTGGCGCAGAGAACAGCGCCTTAGGGAATCGTGACGGTCCTTCCTTTCACTAATAGTAAAAGCGGTTCTCAATGGTAGGAGAGTTCTCGCCACTAACACTGCAAATCCTTCCTGAGGAGGGCTGTCCAGACACGAGGGTGGGTCAGGTGACTTCCAAAGCTGGTTTCCGGCTCAGATGCAGTGGATGCTGGCCACCACAGGCCGTGGGACACAGGGCTGTGGCGCTGTGCTAGATGAGTGAAATCAGCCACACGTGCTGATTGTAAAGCCCAGGCTGCTCCTTGCTTTCACAGGCTCATGAGGGCTCAGGGAACACACAGTCCTTTTGGCTCTGCTCCGAGCAGACTGCCCAAGGTAGCAGTTCTCCTGAGACTCACCATGGCCAGAGTGGCTGGGCCTTCTGTGGCTGTGTGAGAGGCCGAGTGCCAGGAGCAGGGCGAGGGGCTTTGAGTGGAATGCAGACAATGTGGATCTAGCAACAGCCTGTGTCCACAGGACACTTCATCGCCATGGAGCTGTCCCTGCACAAGATGTCCTGTTCTCTGATCGCCGAGCAGTTAAGGGCTGTGCAGAAGGGAGCTGCTGGCGAGGTGGGAGAGGGCTGGGGCGGGCCTGCCACAGCAGCCCTGCTCACGCCGACCTGGACCGTCACCATCGCTGGGGAGCTGCCCTGGACCCAGGTTTCCCTGCTCAGGCACCCTGGGCCTCCGTCCGGGCTGCCCCTGTCCCTCAAAGGGAGCCCTCAGCACAGGTGAGATTATTGTTGAGAACAGAGTCAGGGAACAGAGAGAGGGTGCAGGACTGGGGCTGCTCCCAGAGTCACTCGGCTGTCCCTCCGTGGGGCTCAGAGTCACCCGAGCAGAGTGAGCTCTTCAGGGAGCATCTTTCCCATCTGTGCTGCGCTCTTCATGCTCTTTGCACTCTGTTTGCTTTTGTGTTAAACATCTGCTCAACTTGTCTCCTACAGCAGGTTTTACTGGCTTCTTGTTTTCCTTTGCAGAATAGCTCTGGAAGTAAAATCGGTGTGTGTGTGTGTGTGCGCGTGTGCGCGCGCACATGCGTGTGCTCCTCTGAACTAGGTGCCTTGCATAGATTAACTCACTAGATCATCTCAACGGCACTGTGGAGTAAGTATGGTGCGTCCATTATACAGATAAGGAGACTGAGATTCGGAGCAGGGAGGGAACTTACCCAAGGCCAGCTGGCTTGTAAGCAGCAGAGCCCAGCTTTGCACTGACACTGGCCGGACTCCAGGGCCCACGCCCTCCCACTCTCCTGCTCCGCGGCCACTAGAGTCCAGCCAGCCTGGCTCTGAGTCACAATCCTCACTCTTCTGGCCATACCCTAGGCTCTGAATTACACATTGACTCCGTAGGTCCCCACCTACAGAGGCCATTCCTCTTTCCTAGATGAGAAATGGAAGCATGCACAGGAATCACAATGTTACTGTTCATCAGGAAATTTATCCTACCAAATCCTATTGCTACCCCGAACTGGTATAGGTTAAGGGCAGGTGTGCGGTCTGAAGCAATACCAGTATCACTCATATATGCAATTACTATTATGGAATAATAATGGCAATTTGCATCTCTGTTGGGCTGTTTCAGAACTCTAGGATCGGCTGGTGAGATCCTGTCGTATCCTCCATGTTTGAAGGTGGGACGGCTGGGGCTGGCCCGAGGGCCCAAGATGCTGGCTGATTGCTCCCAGGATGCTGGCATTGTAGACATGGAAACACTGACTGTGGATTCGTATGAAATGCAAACACTGAAGTAGTTAACAACAGGCCTGCAAGGTGGCCCTGACTTCTGGCTGCACAGGGAAGGGGCCAGCTGGAGCCAAGAAGGGTGCCAGAGATGGATTTGGGGCCTTCAGAGCCTCAAGCAGCCCAGACAAGCGGGAGATATGTGGCAGCTCATTCGGATCGCATCCTAGGAGGATTCCCCACCCCAAGTCCAAGGAAGTCATAAAACCCTGTGCATTATTTTCTGATATCTGGAGAGAAACTGTACAGTTTTAGAAGTGCTATGGACTAATCCCATGGTGACTTTGTCATTAAAGAAACAAAAATACTGAGAGTTCAAAATCAACACAAGAAGGCAGAGAGAGGATTAGATGGTACTTCACTTAAGAGTTTCTAAAGGAAGGCAGAGTTCTTGTCTAAAATGAGAGCAGACAGATCTGGTATTTCGCTTGAGGAGTTTAATTCTTTGGAGAAAATATAGAGACAAAAAGACCATTTTGATGATATTTAAAAGATCCCTTTCAGTATATCTAAATGAGTCTAAATATATTCAGCAGTTTTTAAAAGAGCAGAAATTAGGCCTAATTGGAGGTATGGAATATAGATTTGAAAGGCTTAATCACAGGTGAGCACCCCTCAAGTACCTAGCACTGCAGACCAACCTGGTCATTGAGCAGTGCCTCTGCGGGCAGGCCTGGGAGCTTGCTCGGGGCTCCCAGCCACTTGCCCAAGATAGACCCTGGCGAGCTGGCACCGGCCACTCGCAGCTCCTCACACCACCCACCTTAATGCCAAGCGGCGGCTTACTTGCTCTTCCCAGCCCCCTGCAGAAGACCTATGAAAAATCATGAATAAAAGGGCACGGAAATCAAATTGACTCATTTTACATTTTCCCCACATTTATTTCTGTCTGTCTAGGACTTTTCCTTTTTAAAGCCTGCCATCCCTCTGAGAGTGAGCAGCACAGTCAGAGGGCATTTTCCTCTTTGTAACCCCACACTGCATGCATTCTGCATTAAATAATAAAGGGGATTAATAATTAAATCAAAATGAAAAACCACTTGTTTCCTCTCCACAGCCTAAGGGACAGATTTCCTGGGCTGATGCCAATGTATCTGTGATGATCACAGACACGAGACTGCGGAAGTACATGGAAGACAATAGTGGGACAGAAAGAGTCTGCACACATGAATATATTTATACACAAGTGACAAAGATGTGATGGCGAGAGAGGGTAAATGGTGAGAAAGAACCAGAGAAACAGGTAAAATCCCAATAATCACAGCTGAAACCTACGGGGGTGTACAATATGCCTGATTTTATTCTAAATGCTTCCATGTATTAACTTGCTTAATCATTTCCAAACAGACATGAAGTAGGTACTATTTAACCCATTCATAGATTGAGAAAACTGTGCCCTGGAGGGTGAGAAAACTGCCCTCATCTAGTAAATTGTGGACCCGGATTTGAACCCTGTTTGAGTGGCCCTGGAGTCACACTGCAGTTAAGGAAAGCAAGGAAAAGGGAATGCCCAAATGACCCACTGAAGAGGAAGGAGGCAAACGTCTGGGAGGACAAATGAAGTAGGAAACACCAGTGAGAATAAGAGAAAAACCAAGTGAAGTGGGTGGGAGCATTAGAGCGAGGGCTGAAAATGAAAGCAGGATAAAAACCAAAGGATGAAAAAGAGAGACAGCACGAAGAGCTGGTGGGGGCCAGAAAAGCTGAGGGACTCAGCTAAGGGACTGCATCTTGAACACGTGCTGTGGGGCACCGCTCACATGACATCCTACTTGACCCTTCCTGCGGCATTTCAACTCATTTTACAGACTCATTTTACAGAAAGTGATCTGAAGGTCTGAGAAACTAAGTAATGTGCCCAAGGTCACACAGTTAGTTCATGGCAGAGCAAAAAGAACTGCTGACAACTACAAAATGCCAAAGAAAGCCATCAAAGAATAGCTAAATACATAGAAAAGCATATTGTGTTCATGGTTTAGAAGACTCAGTATAGTAAAAATATCAATTCTTCCAAAATGGATATGCAGGTTCAATGCAATTCCCATCAGAATCCCATAAGATATTTTTGTAGATGTAAATAAGATTATTGTGAAATTTACATGGAAAGGCAAAGGAACCAGAACAGAGAAAACAAATTTGAAAAAGAATAAAGTAGGAGGAATTAATCTACTCAGGTTCGAGACTTATACCATAGCCACAGTGATAAGACTGTGTGGTGCTGCCCGGACAGACACACAGACCGATGGAACCCAAGGATAGGCCTTCACAAATACGCCTGGCTGATTCTTGACAAGGGTGCAAAGGAATTCAGTGGAGGAAAGACGGCCTTTCAACTAACAGTGCTGGAGCAATCAGACATCCACAGGCAAAAAAATAAACCTTGACCTTTCACAAAAAGTAACTCAAAATGGATCACGGACTTAAACACAAAAGATAAAGTGGTAAAACTTTTAGGAAGCAACTTGGGAGAAACTCTTTAAAATCCGAGCAGGCAAAGAGTTCTTAGCTTTGATACCAAAAGCACAAGCCATAAAAACCTATCGATTAAATTTCATCAAAACTAAAAACATTTGCTCTGAAAAGGACCTTGTTAAGAAAATGAAAATGCAAATTACAGAGTAGGAGAAGACATTTGCAAACTACATATCTGACAAAGGATTAGTATCTATAATCTATTTGAAAACTCTCAAAACTCAACAGAAAGCAGCCAATCCAAGGAGAAAATGGGCAAAGGCATGAAGAGCCATTTCACTAATGAGGACCTGTGGAGGTTAAGGAAGCTCATGAAACGCTGGTCAACATCATTAGCAAATAGGGAAATGCAGAATAAAACCCCCATGAGACACCACTGCACTCCTATCAGAATGATTAAAATAACAAACAGTGACACCACCAAATATTGGCAAAGATGTGGGGAAACTCGATTGCTTATACATTGTTGGTGGGAATGTAAAATAGTACAGTCACTATGAAAAAGTTTGACAGTTTAAAAAAAAAAAAACTAAACATACAACTACCATATGACCCAATAATATCCCAGAGAAATGAAAACATGTTCACACAAAAACCATTACCCAAATAATTATAACTGCTTTATTCATAATAGCCCCAAACTGGAAATAACCCAGATGTCTTTCAATGAGTGAGTGGTGAAACAAACTATGGTACCTTCATGCTATGGAATACTACTCAGCAATAAAAAACAAAAAGCAAACCACAACAGACATGCGCTCACACACACACACACACACACACACACACACACACACGGATGATTTTCCAGAGAATTATGTTGAATGGAAAAAGCCAATCCCAAAAGGTTACATACCACATGATCCTAATTATATAACATTCTTGAGATGACAAAAATCATAGAAATGGAGAACAGATCAGTGGTTGCTGGGGTAAGGAGAGGGCAGGAGGGGAGGGAAACAAGTGTGACTATAAGAAGGCCCACACGAGAGGGACCGTGGTATGGAAATGTCACTCGCCCCTGCACCAGTGTGCTGCATTTCCCGGCGGCACCCCCGAGGGAAAGCAGGTTCAGAGTGCGGTAACCCTGCGTTACTCAAACTCCATGTGCATCTACTGCTACCTCGAAAATGAACAGTACAAAAAGTAAGAGAATGACTGTAGTAGAAAAAGAGGTTGAACGTAAGAAATGGTAAAGGGCATTTATGATCAAGAGAATGAGTGAGAAAAAGACAAACATGGAGGAAAAAAAGAACCAAACCAAGAAAGAGAAAGAGAAAGGAAATAAAATGTAATGGAGAACGAGTGTGAATGTAAGAGGGGTCAGGGAGATCCACAGAGACAAAGAACGGGATGGGGGCAGGGAGGGCAGGCACCCCACAGTGCTATGTCTAGCCTGTGCTCCCCACCCCACAGTGCTATGTCTAGCCTGTGCTCCCTCGTCCCCTGGGCCTCTTCTGCAGTCACCAGCGAACCTGTCTCTCCAGCCCCTGTAGGAAGCCGTCACTGCTTCTCCCTGGCAGTAGTCCTTTGCCTCTGTGGCCCTGGGCATGTCCCCAGGCAGTGGTCTGAGCAAGCGCCAAGGGCTGGCAGTCTTCCAGCTCAGGTGACTGCACAAGGTCTGGCCTGAGGGAGGAGCTCCTTCATCTTTTAAGAAATACAGTGACATTTGGACTTCGTCTGGTGAAGGACACTTTGCAAAGCAACTGAGGAACCCGGACTCGGGCTGGGGAGGCCTTTGTGCCCTGATGCCCGTGCGGGGGCTGTGCTACATGGGCGGGGCGGGGTCCAGGTTGGCTGGCTGTCCTGGTGGCCTTGGTAAGGGCCCTCCCAGGAACAGAGGCAGCACCCCCAGGCTCTCACCACCTAGTGCTCCGGTGCAGTCCTGCGGGTGGGGGGTGGGCAGACTCCGAGGGTGAAAGAGACACGGGTCAGCCCCACGCAGCACTTGAGGTCCTCCTGGCTCTCACACCTCCCCTGTCTCCTCTGCCCCTTTTTCCTTTCTGAGCTGCAAGAAATGCTGAGGGATGATGGCACTGGGGCCACCCTGATTGTCAGGTTGGGAGCAGGCAACGTGAGAGAAGGTGCAGGGGTGGGCAGCACACCCAGCCACAAACCCCCCGAGTCCCAGGGCTGAGAATGAAACAGTGATGGTGAGCGTGCTCTCTCCCACCCCTCCCCTCCCTGTCTCCCACCACCACCCCTTCTCATCCTCCAGACTCTCTGGCCACCATATGAGTTGATCCCTGGTCACCAGGAAGTGCGGTTGCCATCTGCCAACTGGTCAGATCACCTTGACCTTTGCCCCCTGCCGTCTGGTCTGGAAAGTTAATGGAACCTAACATTAAGCACCAGCCAGGATCTCCAGGGTCAGTGTTAAACAAAGGTTTGGCTCTAATATTTGACTCAACAGGGCTCTTGGCAAGGGTTACTGCCACCCGGGCTCTGTTGACTAGAATAGCGCCCTTATCAGAATGTCAAGGCAGGAGGAACTAGATTAGCTGCTGCTGCTCTGGGCAGGGCTGGCCAGGCCTCCTCACTCGCTGGCAGGGTCAGGAAGAGGGAGCCTGTTGGCTCCGTTTTGAGAGAGCCTCTCCACAGGTCTTTTTGAGAAATGCATTCAGGTATTTTTATTCAAATGCATACAGTAATCCTTTGTGTAAGAACTCCTCTTTATCTTGTCTTTAGGAAAAACAGAAAAATTCCTCCTGGCTGATGCTGAGCTGATTGTTAGAGGTGTCTGCAGACGGCAGAAACGCTGCCAACTGGCAATGCTGCGGCACACACAGCGACAGCCATAATGAAAACGGCTCCCTTGAGCCACCTAATGATTCCTGGACCCTCTGCTCTCTCCTGCCCTTCCTTCCACTCCCAGCCTCAGTAGTCAGTCACTATTGGCTCAGAACACACAAGCTTCTCCTAACATTCTCCTGCGTGGAAAGCGTAACACTTCCCAGCAGTCACTTTCCAAGGTTTTCAAGAGTTAATCATTTCTGGCACATGATAACAAACGAACAGTTGCTGGACAAATTTAAAAACAAAAACCAGAAGTAGATGCAGTTTTTAAGCACTTGAATGCACAGCACACCTGTTTGTGGCTTTGCCCACAGAACACACCAGGAACCAAGAACGGGACCGTGTTAGAGCACATGGGAGCCGGGGAAGCCGCACCCCAGCGTTTCTTCCCTCCCGTGGGGTCAGCTTCCTCACAGATGCCTTGAGCGGCCTTGGAGTCTCCCGAATTCCTGGACAAGAAACTAGGTCAGTCAGGAGCTCGCAGAGAGCCCCAGAGGGATCTTGCGATACAGCCTGCACCAGGGCCATGGAGGCCGGGCGTGCTGCGACAGCCCCACGCTAATGCTTCTGCTGGACCCACAGAGGGAAGCACTTTGCCCCGCGCAGGTCATGCCAGCGGACTGCAGGAGCCCCACTCGACCTGACCTCATCCCAGAGAAGGCAGCTGAGCTCTGGGGACAGCCCTGGGCAGAGTGAGCGGCGTGCCCCATCTCCTCCCCGCCCCAAGTCAGCTTCCACCGTCCTCCGCTGCAGCGCTTGCCAGACGGGGTGCTTTCACCGTCTCCTGTGAGGAAGCCACGCTCACAGCAGCTTTTGGAGAGGCCGGGAACACCCGTGCCTGAGCGGCCGGGCCCCATTGGAGAGCACGGCAGTAGGCCACCAGGCCGTTCCCGGGACGAGCACTGTGCCGTGTAGAATGTACACGCAGGTGCTCTGTGACATCTCCTCTCTTTCTACGGTGGCCTGCCACTGTTCAAGAAGCACACTCCATGCTCCCCAGGACTCTGGCTGAAGGCCAGACCTGGTACCTCTAAGCAGAGCGATGCCATCTCAGGACTCGACAGCTGAAATCACAGTCGAGCTGACCAAGGTTTTCATGTCAACCCCAGCGCTGTCTCCTCTCTGTCACCCGGCTACTCTGCTGCTCCTTTAACCCACAGAGTCTAGGATGCCTGAGGGCCCCATCCAGCCAGCTGGTGGGACCTGCACCTGGGTTTGAGGGAAGAGCATGGATTTGGGAAGGATGAACACCTTTCAGTATTAGCTTTTGATGGTGGAAAGCCTCTGGGTTTGAAGCCAGAGGACGAGGGTTTCAAAGATAACAGCCCTGCTTCAAAAAAGGAGAAACAAGCTCTGCCCTACAGGACTGGTGTCAGGATCAACTCCTGTAAATGCACCTAGCTCAGCACCTTGGTTCCACAAACATCAGCCTCTTTCCCACAACCAGAAAGCCAATAAGGAGTATCTTGTTTTGTAGTCAGACCCAGGTGAGAATCCTGCTGTGTAAGCTGTGTACCTAAGGCAAGTTACACGGCCTCTCGGGGCTGCCATTTCTCACCTGTAGAATGAGGGTGGTAATCTCTGCTTCATTAAAAGGATTTAAAGAGAGTGAGTACTTGACCAGCATACATGGTCCTGTTGGCCTTCTGGTGCTTAAAAGGGCTCTCAGAGCAGGTGCTGGGCTGGCTTTGCGCCCCCCTCCCCGTGTTTGGGGTAGGCCCTTGAACTTTGGGGCCAGCACTGACCTGAGGCCCTCCACAGAACCTAGGGCAGGGAGGGCACACACAGAGCCAGGGGTCTGGCACCTCCCCAGAGAGATGCATGTGTTTGGGGAGAAGGGGATAGTGACAGTGCCACCCTTCCCTGTTCCCTGGCCCGGAACCTTGACCCTTGGCATCTCTGAGCAGTTTGGAAGATATTTAAAAAGAGACAGGGAAGTATGCAGAAAGTGACCCTGCAGTGAGGAGCCCAGAAATAACGATGCCAATGCCAGTGACTCCAGCTTGGTCACACTTAAAAGAGAAAGCAAGCCTGGGCTGAGGACCGAAGGCTGAGGGAGTGGCTGTGCCCACCTGGCCCTCTGCTCCCATTTGGAGGTGGAGTTGCTAGGGCGGGCAACCATGTCCTCCCCACCTCCCCCATCCTTCCCACTGCCCCGGGATTTGGGGCACCCCCAGGTATCGCTGCTCTCTGCCAGAAGGGGAGCCGGTCACAGGCTGGCCTCCGGGGCCTAGGGCAGCTGCCCAGAGCTCCAGTTTCCCAGCTGAATTGGGGCCGCCCTAAGCTTTTCCTTAAGCCCCCCCCCCCCCCCCCCTCCCCCCTTGCGCCCCTCCCCGCCCCCCCCCCCCCCCCACGCCTGAAAGCCTGTTGCTGGCGGTAATGGACACCTGAGCGTGCGACCGGCGTCCTGCCTTCCAGAACCCTGAGCTGGGGAGAAATGGAGGAGGAAAAGAAGACAACTTACTTGTTGAGATCAGAGCCTCCAAGTCCCAGTGATGCTAACTTCTGGAATGTCCCTCAGAGACGGAGCAGGGGGTGGTTCAGGGCTTCGGAGGGGACTCTCCAGCCCGGGCCATTACCTTGCGGCTAGCTGTAGTCCAGAGCGTCTCCTGTGGACAGCGGTGTCTAAGCCATCCTGTCCCTTCACTCTCGGCCCTACGGTCACTCCCTTTCTAGCGAGAGCAGCGGAGGCTGGCTGGAGCGCGCGCGCGCTCTCTCTCCCGCCCTTACTCCCTCCCTCCTCCCTCGCCTCTCCTCTCCCAGGGTTCTCCTCCCTCTGCCCCTACTAATGAAGCTCTGGGTAATAGGGCGACTGAAGGGGCCTTAGGCGGAGGCGGTAGGCACTGGCTGGGGTGGGCGGGGGCTCTGCGGGATGGGGACGCCGCCAGCTCCCGGGGACTCGGGAGGAGAAGGAAGGCGGAGAAAGACCGGGGCGGGCAGGCAGCCCTCCACTCCCTTCCCACCGTCCACTGCCCTCCGTCTCCCCAGGCTCGCGTCATCTACCTGCTACACCCCGGCTGCTGGTACCGGGGTGCTTCGGTCTTGCAGGTGCAAGGGACGGAGATTTGTGCACGAGCGTTTGTAAGCTCCCCGTGCATCTGTGACAGCGCCCCGTGCAAATGTGTGAGCGCCTGGTGCATGTGTGAAAGCGCCCCATGCAAATGTGAGAGCGCCCCGTGCATGTGTGAGAGCGCCCCGTGCAAATGTGTGAGCGCCCGGTGCATGTGTGAGCGTCCCGTGCAAATGTGTGAGTGCTCCGTGCATGTGTGAGAGCGCCCCGTGCATGTGTGAGAGCGTCCCGTGCATGTGTGTGATAGCGCCCCGTGCAAACATGTGAGCGCATCGTGCACGTGTGAGAGCGCCCGCACATGTGTGAGCTCGCTGTGCATGTGTGAGAGCGCCTCGTGCAAATGTGTGAGCGCGCTGTGCATGCGTGAGCACCCCGTGCATGTGCGAGAGCGCCCCGTGCACGTGTGAGCACCCTGTGCATGTGCGTGAGCACCCCGTGCATGTGCGTGAGCGGCCCGTGCATGTGTGAGCTCCCCGTGCATGTGTGAGCGCTCCAAATGCGCGCGAGTGTTTAGTGGGTGCGGTGGAGGAGGCAGAAAGGAAGACAGAAACTATTGGGGCAGAAATCTTGGCTCAGGCTTGGAGAAGCCGCTCCGGCCGGCCGGGCGGAGCACTGAGGGGGCGCCCGGAGAATGTCTGTGCCCCCGGGGCGGAGCAGCGGGGAATTCCTTCTTGAAGTCGGGGAGCCGCGGCCAGGCGCTCGTCCCGCTCCGACGGCTTTCGGCTCTCGCTCCTGCGGTTGGGGTGAGCGTCTGGGGGCCTGATCCGCTTGCTGGAGGACAGGTCGCTGTCCCCGCCCGGACGCTCTCCGGGGCCCGCGGCGGAGCGGCAAGGCCCGCAGTGCGTCCTAGCGCAGGGACGCGGCTCCGAGCAGCGCAGCCCCGAGGCGGGGGCGGGGCGGAGCGGAAGGCGGCCTGGGCCCTCGCGGCGCTCCCCTTCCGATTCCTCCCTGCCTTGAGGAGAGATGATTACACGAATTTATTCTTTAGTTCCGGTGAGTTGCAGGGAAGGCAGCTGCAGACCTCACCCTGCGAAGGGAGGCCCGCGGTCTGGAGAGGTCCGGTAGCTGTCCCTGGGGACTGGTCTGTTGAGGGCGGCGCTTCTCACCAGGGGTTACCTCTGGCTCCTCTGCCACCCAGGCTTCTGGGATCAACACCCCTGCTGCCAGGCCCTCAGATGTTGTCTCTCTCAGGGGCAGACACAGCTTGATCAGCGTGGGGTAGACCTAGCACCCAGCACAGGTGCTAAGTGAAAATTTATCAAGCGACAGTGACGTCTGTAACAAGAAAACTGTTTTATTAAGTAGCAATGAGAAAAATGCTTGTCACTGGGACTGTGCCCTGAGTCAACCCTCTCTCCTAAGCACAGTGACATGGAAGCCTTGTCTCATGGCCTGAGGGTTCCTCTTGCCACAGAGACCAGCGTGCACACAGCCCGCTGTCCAGGTACCCTCCCCAGGGACACTGTGTAGATTGTCTTGCCAGGCTTTGCCTCCTGAGTGCCCTTCTCTCTCTCTGCAGAGCGGTTGGTTACTCAACGTGGCTGCAATAGATTCTGACTAACCGAATCTCTCTGTCCCACGGGGGACTTAGCCTGTCTTGGTGCTCATGCATCATATATGGGTTGGTCTCATGGTTCGACACTATGAGAAGAAAGCTCTCAATGGTTAATTTCCCAGTTCTCGGGGGAGAGGTCTTGGCCGGGTAGTTCTGAGGTCCCGGTAACACACACTGGAGAAGCTGCGGTGAGCCCTGACGGGACACTCTGTCCTGGGGCAGCAGTTTCCTCTGGATAATTACAGACAGTGCTATTCCTTCTGCCTGGTGAGAGGAGCCGGGCGGACTTTTAAAGCAAAGCCTAGGGTGGCCTGGAAATACTGTTTGCAAATATTCTCTCAGTGATGGGACATTAGACCAGGAGACAAAAAAAATTATGTCCAGTTCTCAGCCTAGACCTGAAAAATGAGAAATTTGTGGATTCTAGTCCCGACTGATTGTTGTCAACCTAGGGGAACCTTAACTTTTCCATGCCCAAGTCTCCCAAAGAGCACCCACAGCATTTGAGGACAGGGGACACCGTTGCGGGGCGTTGTGGGAGCTTTGCAAGATGCTATGTGGGTCTTTCACTGTCTGAAAGCCGATGAGGGCCTTGAAATCAGCAGCGGGTCTACGTGGCCACTGCCGCAGCACAGCCCTCTGTCCCATCCCCTCTTGCCTTCTTCCCTCCAGCAGGAGGGAAGTTCGCCAGCGAAGGTTTCTCTTTAGACAGTGACACAGGAAATTATTTTTTCTCCTATTTATAGAAATTCCATTTGCATTTATGAGGTTGGTAATGTCTCATAAATATTTCCCGCCAGATAAAATATTAATTAAAAGAGCTTGTTGAGTTATACTCTGAAACCCTAACTAAATCTCTTCTACAACAAATATTTTGAGTATTTTCTCTCATGTCAGGAGAATTCCTCATACAGTACTTGTGCATGCTAATTAGCTCCTCTGTAAACAGCAGATAGCTATCAGTTAAAGAAGTATCATTTAGCAACATTTAACAAATGATTGTGTAGCTGCCACCTAGTTTACAAAACAAAGCAAAACATCGCCAGCACTGTTGAACCCACCGGATTGCCTCCTCTTCCCTCAAGAGACAAGCAACCAGCAGCTTGAATGTGGCGTTTCCTTTCCTGTGGGTTTTTTAATGCAAAAACTCTCCACACAGGAGCACCGGCACACACCTGGCCAATCAGGGAATATGGGCTCTATGTACGTGTTTCTCATCCTCAAGCCTGAGGCCCATGCAGGCCAGCCACGTCGGAGAGGCTGTGTCAGGGCTTTGAGAGAAACCACATGTGCAGTGTGGGCTTTGGTCTCAAAGGCCTTTCCTCTGAAGCAGGAAGGCTGGCACATGTGTGGGAAAAGTTAGCAGGCTAATTAACACCTATGATTTTAATTCATAGGTGCTAATTGGGCGGTGGTGTGGAACTGCCAGAAATGCTGACAAAGCCTGGGGGTTGGGAGCTGAGCAAGGCCAGGAAGAGCAGGGGCCTCCTCCAGGGAGCCAGGAGGAAGACCAGGGTTCAAACTGAGAGTCCAGGGCAGGCAGGGCTCTGTGTTCAGGGAGGAGCAGGAAGGCAAGAATGGCTACCTGGGGATCAGGAGATAAAGAGGGAGGACAATGGCTGTGATTAATTGAGTGCCTCACATCAGCAACTGCTGGTGCTTTTCCTAACCACCTCAGAGGGAGGGAGCATGGTCCCCACTTCTCGGATGAGGAAACGGCCCTGCCGGCATAGCTACTAATAGTGAATTTCAGAGCAGCTGTCAGAATCTTGTTAGATTCTAAAACCATATTGCTAATTGTTATGTCTCTCCCAAATTCGTATGTGGAAGCCCTAACCCCAGTAGCAGGGTGTCACTATATATGGAGATGGAGCCTTTGAAGGGGCGATTAAACTAAACTGAGGCCGTTAGAGTGGGCCCTCATCCAGTTTGCCTGCTGTCCTGGTAAGCAGAGGAAATCTGGATGTACAGGGAGACGGCAGGCATGCTCAGGCGCAGAGAAAAGACCCTTGGGGACAGGGAGGACACCACCTGCAAGCCAAGGAGAGGCCTCAGGAGAACACAACCCTGTCCACACCCTTGATCTTGGACCTCTAACCTCCAGGACTGTGAGACACACATTTCTGTATTGAAGCCACCCAGTCTGTGGCATATTGTCATGGCAGCCCTAGAAAAGGAATAGGCTAACCGCAGTGCCTCTCTGCCTCTGGGAGGGGCCTTGGTCCCAAGCTATGGAATTTGGACTTTCTGCAGATTGGAAGTAGTGATTGAAAATCTCTGAGTTGTAGAGAATTGTGAACATCATTGTAAAGATTTTCCTGGGGTGTTTTGTGTATTATTTATTCATTTATTGGTTTCAGTGAAGAATTATGGAGTGGCTATTTTGTGACCTCCTTGATTACAGGGACTGTGTTTGTCTGGTTCACCTTCGAGTACCACTTGCTCCCAGCGCTGCACACAGCATAGAAGATGATGATCAGTAAATATTTTCAAATGAAACAAAGGGTATGTGGAAGGTTCTGGGGATAGAAAAAATGACAAGAGGAACAGGGCTTGCCTTCAAGGAGCTTACAGTCTGCTGAGGATGGCAGTCAGTGTGTGACCGGTTTAGGTGGGGCAGAGACGATTGTTATAAGCAGTGCCATTCAACAGAACTTTTGCAATGGAGGAAATATTTGATATCTTTTCTGTATAATGTGGCACGGCACATGTGGCTTTCGAACATGTTAACTGTGGTACTGTAAATAAGAAATGGAAGTTTAAATTCTGATTAATTTTAAGTAGGCACTGTGGCTGGTGGCTACCGTTCTGCACAGTCTAGGGTTAGAGGCAGAGAGAGCCTTGAGGACCTAGGCCCCAGTGCCACTTGCACGCAGGGCTTAGGCAAGGGCAGTGGGAGGAAGAACCCTGGGACTCGGTGGACCCCCCCCCCCCCAGAAGCGCAGGCCCTCAGGCTCCATGCTCCACCTGCTTGAAGAGAATCTTCATTTTAACAAGATACCCTGGTGACTCATGTGCTCATTAAGGTTTGGAAGAGCACGGCCGTAGCAGACACAGCCGAGAAAGGGTCAACAGACCCAAGTGCCTGATAGCACTGGGGCCCGAAGAAGTGGAATGAAACTGGATGCTCAGAGCTGAGCTGGCTAAAGTCTCTTGACTCTCCAGGGACAGGGAGGCCTCCTTCCTGGACATCTTGCCCCTCTGTGTCCCTCCCCTAGCTCTCCGACCGCTGTGCTGGGAGTTCTGCAATCTGCCTTTCTCCTCTACCTGTAATTTACAAGTTCCTTGAAGGTGCAGATCTTATTTTTTAAAACCACTGAATTCCCAGTGTCTGGCATCACGCTTGTCACTCAGCGACTGTTCGCCAAGTGTGTGCCAGCCTGGCAACAGGACAGGAAGCCGGGAGCAGCAGGTGGCTGGTGAGGGAGAGCTGAGGAGTTTGACCCCAGACAGCTGCTCGCTCCCTGCAGCCCTGCGAGCCGCCCGCCCGCCCTGGGACTGTCTGGGAAGAGGCGGGACGGGTGTCTGGAGAGGAGGAGGGGTCAGGGATGGGGTGGGATTTGGGAACATCCTCTACAGAGAGAAGACTACACCCCGAGAAACAGCTCAGCTGTCTGGAGGAGGTGGAGAGGGCAGGGGCCGAGGCTGTGCTCACACGGGGGAGGGGGCGAGAGAGGATCCGGTCTGGCCTGCCAGGGTGGGCCCTCAGGGGAGGGCGAGCACGGGGCCTAGATGCACCCACCAACAGAACCTTGTTTAGCAGTCCCTGTCTCCCGGGGCCTGTGCGCAGCACAGCCAGGGCGGGAAGAGGTAACCACAGACCCAGAAAAGGCACGGAAAATAGGACCGAGCGGGGAAAGCCACCCATTGATAAGGCTATCGGCATGTCACTGGTCACTCTGCAGGACTTGTTAAATACTTATCACATCCATCTCAAAAAGAAAAACAAACATGCTCCCTGGAAAGTAGCCTGATATCCGTGGGGGTGCCTCGGCTTCTCCCAGTAGACACAGTGCTCACCTGTCACCTGATGATTCCAAATTCACTTTTCGTTGAATTTCACTGAATTCGGACAGTACGTAGCACCCATGGTAGCTTCAGCTTCCCTAAAACGAACTTCCCATTCCTGAATTTCCTCTCATTCATGAATCCAGGCCCAGATGCCAGAGAGAGACACCTGCCACACCTGGCCGCAGGTGGCTGTGGAACGGACCTGCGTTCCTGAAGGGCTGGGCTGCGCCGCCAAGGCTGAGCTACCGGCTGCTGCGCCACGGGGGACAACGGTTTTTTGTCCCACTCCACGAAGGAAAATATTTAACAAGGAAAGAAAATAAACAACTTTAAGTCCTTCCTAACTTTATTAATAAAAATCTCCGTTCTGTTTTGTGGAAAATTCCCTAGAAACGGCACCCGCAAGGCCCGGCCCCTCCCTGGCATCGTTTCTACAAGGGACCAATAGCACCACCTAGTGGCTGAAAGAGATTTCACACCAGGTCCAATCCATGTATTAATATTTACTTGTTAATTCATTCTGATCTTTAGTTTCTGTTCTATTAAATAATGTAGGCATGCATTTGAAGCACCACATTGTTCAAAATAGCTTGAAACAAAAACAGTTGGGCCTCCACTTCACCTGTCTCCCAATCTCAAGGCTATTTTAATTTCTTTTTGCTATTTTTTCCCTTTCGTTTCGCTTCAAGTCTCTAAATAACACACTTGTAGAAATACTTCTAGATGCTTCTTTTTTAGAGAACTTTCCACCATTGAAGATGGAAACTTAGCTCTCTTTCCCCCTCTGTTCCTACCACACTCTCACATCCTTCCCACTTCTCTTTTGGCAAGGGAGTTAAGTCACAATTTTGGTTGCATAAATGCTCAGTTTGAATACTATTATGTCTATGACATTCTATCCACAGAGATCCATGCAGCAAACCAGATTGCTTTGTCTTTCCTGCACAACTTTTTGTCTTCTCTGGAGTAACTGTCTTAATTTTATTTGCTTAGTTTTCTTTGCTCTCATCACCAATTTTGATGAAAAATTTCCACCTGCTCGTCAAGTCTCCTCTCAAGATACGCAGATGCATAGGATGCCCTACCAATTCCAGCTCCTGGAGAAACCTCCCAGGCACCTTCTGTCCCTTTGGTCTGGACTGGTTGCCTTCTGCCTCGTGCACAGTTGGCTCCTTGGGTCTCTTTTTCCTTTGCCTCTCTCCCATATCGCATCCCCTGTTTCTTGAATCCCACGGATTTTTCTTTCTTGGGAAGAACACATCTTACAATTGCTTCCTGAGAAAGAGAGCATGAAAGGTAAAATTTTGAGAGTCTGCATATCTGGAAATATCTCTATTCTATTTGACTGACAACTTGGCCAGGTGTAGAATTCTAATCTGGAAATCATTTTCCTTTAGCATATTAGAGGGATTTCTTATTTTCTTTCAGCTTTCTCTATGATATTTTTGAGAAGTCTGAAGCCAGTTTCATTCCTGATCCTTTTACAGGTCCCCCTTTTCCTTTCTGAAGATTAGTGGATCTTCCTTCAGTCAGTAGTGGTGTGAAATTTCACAATGATGTGACATGAGCAGGACTATTTTCATCCCTTGTGCTGGGTGTTAGGCAGTGCTTTTAATCATTGCCTTCCTTTCTGGGCAAGTTTCTTGCAATGTTTCTTTGATGACTTCCTCTTTCCTATTCTCTCCATTCTCTCATCCTGCAATCGTGTCACTTAAATGTCAGACTGGAAACCTCTTATCTTTTTTCTCCTACCTTTATCTCTTTGTGTTTTTGCTGTATGTCCTGGTAGATTTCCTCGACTTTTTTCCTTCAACTCTTCCATTGAGATTTTTGTTTTTGCTTTCATATTTTAGTTTCCAAGAGATTCCTTTTTATATATTCTCTGAAAGATTTTTTTGTAGCTTTCTTTTTGTTTGCACTTTTCTTCCTGCATAGTGTCTGTTTCCGCCAAGATGCTTTTTAATCTGTGAGTTTTCTCCTCAGACACCTGGCTGCGTGTTAAGAGGAGGCTCTGGGTTTTCCCAGGAGGACACTCTAGATGGGCCATTTCATCGTAGGAATACTTGACATCGGATTTTGCTTTTAGAATAGTCGGATTCCTCAGAAACAATTCTTCAGTCTTCTGCCTGGAGGGTCAAGTCTTCTGGAATCGAGCTGGAGGAGAGAGTCGGGGTCTTGACATGTAGTGTGGATGTGTTCATGTAGCTCTCCTTCTCTTGGGGCGTGATAAGCCCATCCTTAATGGTGCTGTGTGTCCCTCAGTTGAGCCCTGTGTTTTCTCCTCTCCAGAGAGCAAATCTCCAGTCTTCTGCCAGCAAAGGCCAGGAGAAGTTCCTTGCCTGGGCTGCGTTAGGGAGGGGGTCTGGAGGCCTAAGTACACACTTTCTGAACGGCTCGCAACCCATGCTCCCTTTCTGGTTGCTTCGTTTGTCCTCCCCGCCCCCACCCCAACTTCCAGAGGTTGACAGCACCACAGACATCCAGGCATTTGGGGGCTCTGAAGTGCCAACAGTGCTGGCTCCTGGTTTTCCTGCACTAGTGTAGAAGGCATCTGCTTTCCACGTCTCAAGAACGTCGCTGTTACTGTTTCTTTCCAGTTCTTCTCGCCTTTGAGGGTGTATGCTTTTTTTTTTTTTTTTTTGAGTCAGAATCTCACTGTGTTGGCTGGCTAGAGTGAGTGCCGTGGCGTCAGCCTAGCTCACAGCAACCTCAAACTCCAGGGCTCAAGCGATCCTCCTGCCTCAGCCTCCCGAGTAGCTGGGACTACAGGCATGCGCCACCATGCCCGGCTAATTTTTTCTATATATTTTTAGCTGACCAATTAATTTCTTTCTATATTTAGCAGAGACGGGGTCTCGCTGTTGCTCAGGCTGGTTTCAAACTCCTGACCTCGGGCAATCTGCCTGCCTCAGCCTCCCAGAGTGCTGGGATTACAGGCGTAGCCACCGCGCCCGGCCAACAGGGTTTCCGCTTTTTTTTAAGACTCCTGTTTTACTGGGATTTTGGATGAGAGAAAAAGTAGAAGTATTTCTTTAACTTACCATCTGTATGCTGAAGTCATTCATTCATTTTTAAATCATCGCTTACTCTGCAGTAGGCTCTGTGCTGGATTCTGGAGCACAGTGATGAATAAGGCCGTGTCCCCTGCCCCACGAGGAGGCTTACCCTGAGTGCTGGCAGGTAAATAGATAGCTGTATACGCTTGTATAGGGAGCAGACACGCCCGATGGTGACGGTTTGGCATTTCCCTGGAGGTCAGTCGTCTGTCCTTTGAGGGACCCCAGAAGGTAACACGGGGTAGAGCATTTGTCACATCCCTTGCAAGTTCAGACACCTGATTTCCAGCAGAGCCATCTCCCGAGCACACCCATCCCTGTGGATTGAGGTGGTGATGCTAATCCATCCATTAATTTACAGCGAGCTCTAGGACTGTGCCAGGAACTGGCACACCCAGACGGCTCGGCCAGCTCATCTCTCCTACAGGGAGGGATTGGAGTGTTGCTGGGGGAGCCTGGAGTCCGAGGAGTACGTGGCATGTGATGGCTGGATGGCTGCTGGTCATGGCTGTCGAACAAGAAGTTCATGGGACTGAAATGTTAAGGTCTGTCACACGAGGCTTGCTCCTTCTTGGCAAGTGCCCCAGTCACAGCGTATTTGGAGCCTCGTTTTCCTTCTGACACATCAGAAGACACAAGGGTCAGACTCCCTCCCAAACTGCTCAACAGACCCCACACCCTCTGGCAAAGGGAGATTGCTGGGTGAGGGACGCTGTCCCTCACCTGGTGGGAGGTTCTGAGCGGGCCCCACACCGCCTGTTGGTGGACACACCTGCCAGGGGGTGGAGAGTCGTGTGAGGGTCTGTTGAGCTCTAGAGGCCTCAGAAAAAGACCACCCTGCTCCCTTTTCAGTCACATCAGAAAACACGCAACATTCACTTATTCCCAGAGACTCACCTCCTAGACAGCCTGGCAGTCATTAGCCCCAGTGCCGTTTCCAAAGGAAGAGACCGAGTCCCAAAGCTGTTGGTGAACGAGTGGCCAGGATGGAGCATTTACAGGGCGAGCTCTGAGGGGACATGCAGATGGGAGCTCGTGGCTTCTGCGTACTGAGCCAGGCAGGGCAAGGTGAGGCCAGGGTTGCACAGGTGGGGGTTGGGAACGGGAATGAGACATGCCCCAGGTCACGTCTGCTCCAAGGCAACAGGGCTACAGGGCTAATGGGACACGACCAAGAACCCGACCAAGAACCATGAGGCCGAGGCAGCCCTCGCCTTTTCTGGCTGCTGTCCCTTGGCCAGGGGTCACGTAGAGTGTCGCTCCTGAGGTGCTGTGTAAAGGGGTGGAGGACGAAGCAATGGAAAGAGCATAGTCCCCATGGGGATTCTTGCTTGAGTGCAGGCAATCTCTGCAGCCTAGGGCCTGGGCCTCAGGCGGCCTCGTTTGTGCTTTCTGATTTCCAAAGGGCATCCCTACCCCTAACACTTCCATTTTCAGAGCCCTGCGGTCCCAGGGCCACTGGAGACAGCTGTCTCTACCCCACAGTGCGGCTGTGGAAGGCCTGGCATGGCTTCGGCTCTGCATTGGTAGAAGACTCAGAACTAACCAGGTCAGAACTAGCCAACTAACTTCCTAGTCCTTGTTATATTTTTTAGTGTTACACATAACAGTAATCACAGCAAATGATGTTTATGTAGCACGGAGCAGTTGTGAGGCGCGTTCACACAGTGTTGTGTAAGGCATGTACAATTTGTCCTTTTTGCAAATTCGAAGCTGCTACCCAGAGCGGTTCTGTAACCACCCCAAGGTTGTACTGCTACAAAGTGGCAAAGGCAGACCTCAAAGCCAGATTTTGCCACTCCCAGTTCAGTGTTTTTCCTGCTACCCATGCTCCCTGAGGCTGTCACCCTGAAATACAGGGCCCTTATTCCGAAGCATGTTTTCTTCCCCTGGATGAAATTCTCATGACAGGGCCGGTCTAGAGAAACAGCAGGGACCCTGGCTGAAAGGCCAGTGAGATCCCCTCTTTGGAAGTTCTTAAATATTCTGCAAAGGGCCTGGGTCTATAGTGTGTCCTGTAGGCCGTGTGGATACTAAAAGACTGTCCCATGGTGTTATCTGTGGGTGGATCTTGAGCGACATGGAGAGGAGTGAGGAAGGCCACCCTGGCAAGAAAAGACTATTCATATCAGACAAGGTGGCTGAAAAGGTCAATTTCAAAGTCACCGGACTGGCCAGAGTGTTTGTGCTTTGTCATTGCAGAAGGTGGCAATTTCCAGAGCCAGATTTGCGTGCTTGGAAGCTGCCCTTGTGTTCATACTACGTGATGTCAGTGCCTCGGGGATTTGTGCCTGCCCAGGTCCCCCACTTCCCGCGAGCATTCACGAGCACATGGGTGACCGCTGTGAACGTGTGGACTTAGCTGTCTTGACTTCTGGTTTTATGGGGACACGTGTGAGGCAGCTGAGAACCTGGAACAAAGTGTCTGAGACGCTGCAGTGAAAAGCCGCAGAGACCAGTGTCCACTGCAGTGGAGGGCTGGGGACCTCTCTTGCGGCTCTCCTGATGGCTGGCCAGTGGTCCCCAGTGTGGCACTCTGACCTTGCTCCTTGCCCTGCCCAGATCTCCTCCTAAACAGAGGAGTGTGAGGAGCAAGCCCTCTGCCACCTGCTGCTTCTCTGCTCTGCGGGATTGTGACGAGCCTGGCCACAGCCGAGGAAGCGGTGGGGCGGTCCATGGGTGGTCCTGCCGGCGTCAGTGGGCTGCCAGTGGGAGCGCAGCCCTAAGGCAGGGCCGACAGCCCACTGTCACAGCCAGGGAGCAGGCTCAGGTTTCAGAGAGAAGGCTTGGTTGTGAACACGGCACGCGCAGCCCCGCCGCCCACGCATGTGGGTCTTGGTGACTCTCCAGCAAATAGAAAGCCCCAAATGGAAAGTACATAGACGGCACAGCGCAGGGCCCCCGCGTGTCCTGGCGGCCCCCATGGGAGGCACGGTGTGCTCGTGCGCACGTGGCAGCCTGAGCGACTTGTGCCTTGGTCTCGAGCATATGTGAGACATGGGCTGACAACTCTCAGAAAAACATTTTTGTGAGGGTGGTGGCACTTTGCAGCGGAACAGGCACTTGCATTAGTAGGTGGTACAAGGCATAGAAAAGAAGAAACATAATTTTAGTCATTCTTTGGACAAGGCATCACCCTTGTTTGTAGCTTTGGAGCTCAAGGAACTTTGGAAGATACAGCAGTGACTGGAGGAGGTGCCCTTCCCCAGGGTACTTGGAGCCAGTACAGGAGAAAGCCATGCTCATGGATAAAAGTGATGAGAGACGTGCCAACAAAGTTCTGCAAGCGTTAGGAAAGAGAAAGATGGACCACTGACTGGGAGCCCCACTTTTCACCTGTGTGGTCTTGTGCACGTCAATGCCAGCAAGCCATGTAAGTGCAGGCTGGGGCCTATATGGGTCCCTCGGCATTTGTAAACAAAACAAAAATCACCTCTAGCTCAATATAAATCATCCCGTGTGTTCTAAGGGACATTAACACTGTATCCAGAATGTATCCATTAGCACCGTATGCAGAATGAAGGAGGTGATGGCCCTATTCCAGTTGGGCTGCTGGGAGAGCCCCTCTGGAGTGCTGGCCCCGGAGTCCTTGTGCTTTCCAACATCACTGGAAGCCCAAGTGTCTGGATGGATGCTGCTGGGGAGAGAGCACAGGAAATGTGTGCAGGCCGGAGGGGACTTCTGAATTCCCTTTGATTCAGGGAATGTATGAGCCTCTCTTTCTATTCCGAGAAGCAGCACCCCAGAGGGGGTGCAAAGCTTTTCAGATTGCTGGTTTGGCATCTAGCTGTGGAAAATACTGGAGCAGCTGAGTTCACAGAGTTAGTGCCTGGGCCTGGCCGCAGCCGCGGGTCTAACAGCCAGTACCAGGGTCCCTTTGGAAGGGCGTTCAAGGCCCTCCAGGAGCGGATCTTGCTAAGCTTCTGTTTCCTTGTCTCTAAAATGAGAATTTTAAAAAATCCCTCTTTGCCTCCTTTACAGACAAGAGACCCAGATAAGAGAGAACATGGAAGAGCCTGTGAGCTGCAGTGGGAGATGGATTTTCACCTTCACCTGCGTCTCTCCCTGCTGCGTCTCCTCCTG
Organism: Mirza zaza; assembly: GCA_008750895.1. Classification (NCBI taxonomy): domain Eukaryota; kingdom Metazoa; phylum Chordata; class Mammalia; order Primates; family Cheirogaleidae; genus Mirza; species Mirza zaza. The sequence continues at coordinate 175,642 of VSMD01110130.1, forward strand.
TGCTTGTGGCCAGAGAGCTGCCCTGGGGGCAGGGGCGGCAGGAGGGGCGAGATGCAGAGCCCGGGAGACAGACTTCTGCGAGCTCGTGAGTGATGCCTCTCTTGCATGTCTGAGAGGCTGCGGGTTAAGATGCCCAGCCGGTGGTTCCACTCCCCGGAAAGGCCTGTCGCAGCCAGTCACGGCGCTGCTCGTCAGCCCTGGGGGAACAGCGGGCCGTGATGTTCTACTCATCTCAGAGCGTTGGGAGATGGAAAAATACCGTTGCTGCTTAGAATTGATGTAGCACTTGCTTCGGGGGAACTGACTAAAATCTGTTTAGTCTCCAGAGCACTTCTGAGAGGCAAGAAGTCCTCGGGGCACGGCAGAAGGACGGCATCTTTTTCTGGAAGCCCTGGCGGAGGGTGGAACGAGGCCAAGTCTGCAGCCTCCTGGTGCCAGCTCCTTTTCGTTTAGCGCATTCTGACAGGTGGCACGGCAGGGTTCCATACCTAACAGGTGTGCGTCCCTCTGTGTGAGATTTGGGCTGTGCGATGTGCCCCACGATGTCCTCGAGAAGAAATAATTTTCTGTCAAAAACCAACCAGAGATGTCAAAATATAAATAACATATGTAAATATGAAATTCTGGGTAAAATCTTTAAAACTGCCCCAGACAGAACATGAAAGAAGAACAGTCAGCATGGTCTGATGGCGAGGGCCCTCACGCTTGCATCCCAAGTGTGTCCCTGCCCCTCGGGAGGCGGCGGTGGGTGCTGAGGGCTGTGGGCAGGCGGGGGAGGGTGAAGGCCGACCCCTGCGTCTTCTCTGCAGCCAGCCTTGCTCGCTTGGGCAGTCCACCTCTGCGCCCGGCCTCCAGCTACCCTTCCTCCACTCCCCACCGCCATGACCACCTGCTGTAATTTCAATCTTCCCAAAGTGCCCAGTGTGGACAGCAACTCTAGAAATCTTCCCCAATTTTTCCAGCCAGAAGTAACCACTTCTACATGCTCATGACCTGTCCAGTGTATTTACACCTTGCTGTGTTTGTGACTGTCCTATACGATGTCCAATTCTTGAAAGGCGAGGGCCGTATTTTATTCATCTTTGCAACTGCTGAAGTGCCTAGTGTGATGCCTTTTACTTAGTAAGAGCCTCAAAAAACTTTAGACAAATTAAATGGAATCATCCAAATCCTACCTTCATTCAATTCCGTTCCGTTTTTTAAAAAAGTCCCTTGACTGGAATTCTTAGCGAGGGATATGCTTTCATCTTCAGGGACAGGCAATGTTCTAGGGGGAGTGGCGTTTTCATTTCCTGCATGCAGCTTTCTCAAACCCTTGATTTGTGAAACATGTGGAACAATGCCTTTTCTTTCTCATCACCCCAAAGACAAGAGAGCCCGGCCGGCAGAGTCCCGTGCCGCTGCATGCAGGAGCTGGGAGGGCGGCGGTGACAGGCACGCACAGGGCTCACCGCCTGTGGAGGGCGGCGGCCTGGGGTCCTTGCGTGCAGACGCGAGACGGCTTGTCACTTCGTGCCTAGGTGAAGCAAAGATTTCCAGCCAGTCTGTTTGACAGCATGTCAACGAGCTTATTTTGCAAAACGCATGAGACTGTGGTGATAGAGTTGTATTATCAGTAACTCTCCTGGGCGGACGCTCATGCCTCCTGTCCGACTCTCCAGGGCTGCTAGGGGTGTTTTCCGCATTGTCAAATAGGTCCCCTTCGCTCGGCGTCAGAGTTAAGGAGAGGAAAATATCATTCACCAGAAAAAAATCACAACCATATGGCCCAAATACTGATGGCATTAGCCTTGGAGCTGTGTTTCTGCCCAGCCATGAGTGGAGAGGGCCTGCGGGAGAGAATGGGGCGAGGCGCCCAGTGCAGGCGACGATGACAGCAGTGAATGGGAGATTCCTCCACCTTTTCTGCCAGCCGCAAGTGAGCGCTGGGTGAAAACACCGAGCCAGTCACTGTTAGTCACCACATGGCTCTCACCTGGGAAGGTGGTGGCCACGAACGTCGAGGTTCATGAACCTTGGCTCAGGGCGGGTCAAAGGCGCCTCTGAATAGCACAGAGCCCCCCACTGGGGCATGTGTGCTGTCTTGCTAACTTCATATTGCATCGTAAGTTCTTCAGAGATAAAAAGGCACCGTGCCTTTTAAATTATTCTTATTAAATTAATGTACATATAAAGTTTTAAAAAGCTCTTGTTCTCACTACCTCTCTATACTTCCCTTCTCTTTATCCTCCCCATATAGCTAGATCAAAAACTTTGTTAGATCAAGACTCAGTTTACATTCTTATGACTCTTTAAATATTGTTCACAGCTGAGCCAATTTAGCATATGATAAATACATTTTCTCTTCTTTATAAATGTTTGCTTTTAGTGGAGTTAACAATTTTCTTGGTTTCTTTACCTAGTTCTCTATATATGTCTGTCACTGATTCAACCTGGAAATCTCCTTCAGAACCATGAACCTCCTCTCAACACATATTGGCAACTTGGCCTTCCCGATTTCCCTGGGAGGCAGCCACCCCTCCTCGCTGTTCTCAGGCCAGCTGGGAGGTGGCCCCGAGGTGGCCCTCCACTTCAACCAGGCAAGCCTCTTTACTTGCTTGTGTGGGAGCCTCCGTGTCTGGGATTTCTTATATCCCACTTTCTGAGTTTTTTTTTTTTTTACTTTTGGTGGGTACATCTTCTAGTAATTTCCTAGGGAATGGTCTGGAGAAGCACCATTTGAGTCTTGCATATCTGAAATTGTTTTTATTTCATCTGCACATTCAGTCGAGGATTAGACTAGGTATCAAATCATTTTCCCTCACAATTTCAATTTGGAATTGCTCCACTGTCTTTGGTAGCATCCTGTGTTGCTTTGGGGTTTAGGTGCCCTTTTGTGGTTCACAATTGTTCATAATCATTTTTGTGCGATATATTTCTCTTGCTTTATTGCCAATGTTTTAAAATATCATAAAATTGCCTTGATGCCAATGTTTAAATTTTTTTTTTATTTTGGGGTCTTAGTAGGCCCATCCAATTTGGAAACTAATGGTCTTCAATTGTGAGAAATTATATATACATATAAAATTCTTTCATAATTTCTCTCCTATATTTTTTCAGTTCTTTCTTTCTGGAACTTGCACCTCCTAGTCTGGGTCCTCCAAGAAGGAGATGCCAAGACAGGATGAAACATGAAAGAACATTTTGCAGGGAGGCAGCTGTGAAAGAATGTGGGGAGGGGGTCCTGGGGGGCTGAGGGGGCTGGGGCAGTAAATCTGACCCTGGTGAAGGAGAGAGGGAGGGAAGGTTGGAGGGACGCTTCTTGGGTGACCGCTATCCTGGAGCAGAAGCCCCCGTCAGAGAGTTCTACCTCTTCCAGGAGCTGGCTTGTCTTGGTGCTGCTGCCTCACTCCATCAGTGGCTCGGAGCAGCCCACAGGACTACGGCCTTGGAACAGAAGCTGTGGGGGTTTCAGCAGGTGCCACTGGAGGCTGGCTAGACTCATTCTCACAGCTGCCACTTCCTATTGATATGTGGATGCTAAATCTCTGAAACTGATTCTATGCTTTCCTTATCTTTTCTCTCCTATCATTGCTCCTTAAGAATCCTGGGAGGTTTACTCAGCTTTGTTTTCCAATTATTTTACCTGCTCCAAGAATTTTAATTTCCAAGTACTCTTTCTTGTACTTGGACTCTTTTTCTCTAGCTTCCTGTTCTTGTTTCATGTCTATAACATTGTCTCTTCTCTCTGGAGATAAGTGTGGATTTTAGAAATCTATTTTGCTCCCTTCTTTGTCTCTGTTTACTCCAGGTTCCCTTCATGTGTTTGTTTTGATCTTTTTTGCATGTTAGAGCCTTTCCTCAAATGTCTGATGACTCTTGGCTGCCTGTCATGTAAGAGAATTGCACTAAGAAGCTGTGAGGAAGAGGGCTATGTTTGATCCTGCCAGATAGAGGGACTCTCAGGTGTCAGTACCAGGAGATCTTCCCTCTCAACCCGTTGAGTTTTTCTAGAGAGCCTTCCACTGCATGGCCATGTTTAGGCACCTGGGTGCCGAGCAGAGGAAGAAGGTCATGGGTCACTCACACAACCCCTTCTGTCTCCAAGACAGCACCTCACACCCAACCCTAAGCTATCAAGAACCCAAATTCACATCCTTTCTGGTTTTCTCCAGAGTAAACCTCAAACCCTAGGCTGGGAATCTGTTTCCTACAGAGGCTTTCAAAAAGTTTTCCTATTTCCAGCCCCACACATGGGCCCTGAATGGGGCACCTTTCAGACATGCCTGGCCCCTCGGTGGTTGAGAGCGTGCAGCTTGCTTCTTGCTGTCTTCTTCCTCCATACGCCCTGGGTGCATCTCTCGCTACTCTGCACTGTTCACTGGCTTCCTAAATTTTATAAAAATCTCTTGATGGCTATTGTCTTCCTATTTCTTTGTCTTTGTGGATTTTTACCTTTTTGGTTCCTTTACTCCCATTTTTGTTGAGATGCAAAAATAAACATTTGTTTAATCCACCATATTTTCATCTTAAAATTATTTTTAATTTCTGATTCCCTAAAAAATGAGTTCAGGGCTTTATATAGAATATATACAATGTCACAAAGTGTACATTTACCACTGCTTGCTAACCAAGCAGAGCAGAGGCCCAAACTTCCGTTCACACAGGGAAATTTCGTCCACCTGCAGACAGTTGTCTACATAAAGCAATGGTTGGGAAGAGCCTCCATCACAAGTAGGCCTGAATCTGAACTTCTGCTTGGTCACATACTGAATGTGTACCCAGAGACAAGTGTTTTTTTTTTTTTTAATCTCTGTTTATTGGTTAAAATCAAGCTTATCCCAAAGGCTGTTAGGATGAACCTCGATGAACAGTACAAAGCTCACAGCGCCGCGCGGCCGGGAGCTCTTGCCTTGTGAGTTTCCTTCCTTTCACTCTCAGACCGGAAAGAACTTGCCTTGGCAGCTTTACGGATTCACTGCTGTCACCTGCGTTGTCACCAGTGCCCCCCACTCCCGCGACCCAGAGCCTGGCTCCACTCTGCAAGGCCTTGCCCGGCCCCGGTCCGGCCCTTTGTGCTGTGTGAGAGGGCAAGTCTTGTCTCCCCTGCATCGCGCAGGCTTCTCCAAAGGCTTTTTGTTACCCACATGTCCCCTGTTGGAGTGTTAGTCATGAACAGGATGAAATCCACACGGAGTTCCAAATACCCTTAAGAAAAAGAGAAGGAAAAGCCCTGGGTTGACTGTGGTCCTCAGGCAGGTACAGAGGCGGGAGGCTCCAGGCCGAGTGTGAACTCCCTCAGAGTCAGGAGCTCGGGGGACAGCACACAGGGCGGGGGCAGGGCCAGGGGCAGGGGAGAGCCTCTCCCTTATTCCGCCACACATCTCTGCTCCGGGGAAGACGCAGCCATGGCCGCAGAGGTGCGGAGGCAGCAGACACGGGCCCTCAGTCGCAGAGGTTTTTGGAATTCCTTGGTGAAGACCCAGGGTAAGAGGAAGGACCAAGAAGGCGAGACACCGTCTGGCTGGTTTTCGGGCAGATACAGGATTCCACCAGGGCGGACCCCTTGCTGCGCATTGTGCCCCCATTGTGACCCACAGGTGCCCTGGGCTGTGGTGCAGGAGAAGTGCCTGCCCCACCCTCCCAGTTGCTTAGCAACAGGCCTCTTGCCTCTTCCCACTCCCAGCAGGGCTGGAGGGGCCAGGAGCGGGGACAGGGCTGAGGCAACCACCGGCTCACATGGCCATGAGACGGGCTGGTTCTGTTGTGCAAGAGGCACCGCCTTGCACTGAATGAGGCAGTTGAGGAAACACTTCCCTTCCCCATCTGGGGTTTCTTCTGTACCATCTCAGAATTGACACCTTCCTGCAAGAGGCGCACGTTTGTGTTTCCGCAGCCATCTGCTGGGTCCCGGGAGGAAGAAGAGGCGTCCCCACGGCCACACTGCTGGGGGACTCAGACGGCCCCCTCGGGGCCTCTGCTGTGAACATCATGGAAAGGCCCTTTCCCCACTGTTTGTGGGGCGCAGGGGCTCCCCGGCCAAGCCCTGACAGCTCCCAGACTGTCTGAGGAGCTCGAGTGCCAGTCCAGGTGCTCTGAGAAGCAGACACCAGGATGGGATTAAAGTGTAAAATTTTATTAGAGGGAAGCGCCCAGGTGACAGAAAATCAGATGGAGGCCGGGAGGAGCCGCCTGACGGTGATTCCAGGCTGACCCTGGCTGGAGGTGAGAGGCGGGGAGGTTGGGAGGAGGCGTCCTATGCCGCCGGCGCAGGAGGACTTCTCCAGCCAAAGTCGCCTCAGAGGGCCCGTCCCCTCCCGGGGAGTGGTCTCCATCGCGTCCTCCTGTGCTGTCACTTCAGACTGCAGCCCCTGGGGCCCTGGACATGGCTCTCCCTGCGTCTGGAGGTCTCGGGGCATGTTCTCCAGGTCCCCACACCCAGACTTGCTTAAAGGTGGGGTGGGGTGAGCCTGGGTTTTGGACTCAGGGTCAGGTGAACGGTGGTGAGGACTCACGCTCCCACAGAGAGGCCCGTGCAGAGGGGAACGGCCAGGTCTAGCACAAGCCTGGGATCGCTCCTCACTGTGTCACTGCTTCCTAGCGTAGGTCACCCCAGCCAGCTTTCATGTGGGAGGTGCTGCCATGAGTAGTTTTACTTACCCATGTCTTAGTCTGTTTGTGCTGCTATAGCAAAATACCTGAAATTGGGTAATTTATAAATAACAGAAATTTATTTTTCACCATTCTGGAGGCTGAGAAGGCCAAGATCAAGGCACTGGTATGTGTGGTGTCTGCTGAGGGCCTGGTCTATGCTTCCAGCATGGCACCTTGAACTCTGTGGCTTCACATGGCGGTGGAAGGTCTGACCCACTCCCTCGAGCCCTTGCTATGGGCCCTGATCCCCTAATCACCTCCTAAAATTCCCCACCCCTCAAAACTATCACATGGCAATTAAATTTCAACATAGACATTTTGGGGACACATTCAGGTCATAGCAACCTACTACATTCTTTCTCCTCTATAACAACTGGTTATAAGTGTTTGAAAACAAAATTTCCTTTTCCCATTTTGCATCAGTTTCCATTTATTTCATCTCCTCTGTGAGCATCGTGATGCCTTGGCTCTCCCACACCATGCAAGCATGTGAGACCCCAGCATCCCGTCTCCAAGCTATGGCGCCACTCTGATGTTTCTCTTGTCCTTTCCACCACTTTGACTCTTGAGTGGAGGCTGATGCCTCAGGCCATCTTGTGTGGAGTTGAATGGAGAAAGGGACAGAGAGTGAAGGGATGCTCCATGCAAACAAAGCCATGCCTTGGATCACATCCTGCTAGGAGGTGTGAGGAGCAGTGGGAAGACTGCCACTCCGGAGGGACCTGAACTAAGATCTCCTCCCCACAGTATGACCCTGGGATGGGTTGGGGAGGAGGAGAGAAAGCTCAGGCTTAGAGCATGCTGATTTTCAACAGTGTCTACTTAATGACAAGTGTGTCATGTGTTATCTCACTCATTCCCCACCACAGACCTCCAGGAGTGAGAGCTAGAAGCTGGGCAACTAACCTCAGTAATGCAGTTGGTGGAGCAAGGTGTCAACCCCATCTGCCCACAGCAAAGTCTGTGCTATAAAGTTCTGCATGGTTCTGGGATCAAGGTGACTGAAGAAGGGCTAAGGTAGGATCAACCTGACCTTCTAGGGCCACCAAGTGAGTCACTGGGAGAGACTTTGGAGGGGCTCTTTAGGGACCTCCAATTCTCCACCTTGGAGCATTCAGCCTATGTGCCCGTATGCAACCTCCTGCATTTGACTCTGGACACTGTCAGCATGAGCACACTGGCCTTCTGCTTCCAAGCCATGGCTCCATAAACAAATCGTTCTTAATTAGCCTTGGCAGCTCAACACCTTTGGTGTATTGAGCCCTTTTAACTGCCACGCCCACTCTTGTTGGATCCGGTTATAAAGTAAACTATGTTCTTTGAGACCTGTTGCATACAGATGAGTCAGCAGCCGGTCTGAGCTGACCCACAGACTCATAAAAACCAACAGGGCCTCAGGTACCCTCACTTGGGACACCCAAACTCTTGGATCAAAGGTGCAAGGACTCGATCACATCAAGAATCCAACTGCTTTCTTGGGGACCAAGAAAATGAGTTTTTGTCTCTACATTTACTCTGGCAATCTAGGAGGTAAGGGGAGAAACGCCTCATTGTCTCTTTGTAGAAAAAAGAAGCTAATTCTTGTGAAAATTTAGAACTCTTTTTCCTACCTCAAATCTAGACAGACTTGTTCATTAACCCCCTCCCTGGGGAGGATAAAAGCACAGTTGTAACTCTCTCACCTGATGCTCTTGACATGCAGGTTACTCAGGGATTACTGGCTGGGAGTTACTTACTGACTTCCTAGGGCAATCTCACAGCCCTGGAGCTAAAGAGCAGTTAAAATCCTTGGTTGCATGTTCTTTGTTCCAAAGTCTTCTCCTCATGGCGTTAGAAATGAGTCTAAGGCTTCTATCTCCCATGGCACCCTTTCAATTGCTGCAGGATTTTGTCTAGTAGCAGAACATCTCTCAGACCTCTTCCATCTTTAACATAGAGGATAAAGATTCTAGTGGGGTCTATTATGGAAAAGGCTTTTCTGGAAATGGCAGGTGTTAGCAAGACATTTCACTTAATTTCACCAAAATGCCTTTACTTTATTTCCTGGCGTAGCACTTTATGGAGTTTTGCATGATTCTGAGTGTATTTGTACTTCTCAACATTTGCACGGCTCCCTAAATACAGGAATGACAAGTGCTCTTTCCAGTGAATGCCAACTGTTTGCTCCACTCTGGACAGGCAGGGAGCCCCTTCTCCAATATCTCTATCTTACAGATTCTCTGCACAGTTGCTCTAAAGAACTTGATTTTTTGCAATTGGCAAGCTTTCGGAAAAATGGGTGTTTCTTTGCCCCACCTTTAGTTGAGCATATAAAATGGGCAAAACATAGTGATCGTGGTAAAGACTCGTGCTAGACAAGAGCTTCCCAGACATCCCTCTGCTGGAGGAGCTGCCCAGTCCCCGTGGTTCCCTCCAGCCTTGGCCTGGCTTGTGTTGTCTCACTCTACACTGCTTTGTGTGAATGTGTTCTTGCGAAGTTGACTTCGGCTTTTAAAAGCACAATGGCATAGGAGTATCTGGGAAAGCACGGACAGTCAGAAAAGTGCTTCTTTGTTGTTGATACCCAAGTCATGAAGGTGGGTTTTCTTCTGTGTAAGGATGTATACCAAATCAGTGCAGGTGCTAGGGACACGACTGAGCTTGCAAAGACGTGGAGTGTATGGGCTACTTGTGAGTGGTTCTTGGATCCTAGTGGCTCAGTAGATCCTAGTGGCTTTTCATTTGCTCTGATTACTTTTAAAAATATATGAGATGCTTGTATTTGCCAAAGATGCTTTGCTCCGAAGAGCTGAGACTCAAAATTTCCCATGCATGTCCTTTTCCTTTTCTTGCACTGCATTTTTCTGTGCTAGATTACAAATCTACCCTGACCACAGGTCAGCGGTTGTCTAAGAATTCATCTGCAACTCACGTGCTTTGCCTTTTCCTTGCCTGAGGGTTCCGTGGGTTGAAGCCTTCCTAATCCTTCTCGGAGAGCTCTCGCTGGAACACTGTGTGTCTTGGAAGTTCCACCCTGAGTTTCACCCTCTTTCCTTCCCCTTGGTTCCACAGTTTAAGATGCGAGTGATGACCATTGTCTTTCTTCTCTTCATTCTTGTCCTTCTCATTAATATTGTTACTACACACACAGGCTTTTTCTTCATTTGCCTTTCAACAGGCTTACAACGAGCATCCACTGTGTTCTGGGAACTGTGCTAGGTCCCAGGACGCCGTTAAGTGGCCTGGGAAATGCTCGTAATTACCAATGTGCTTTGCTCTGGAGAGCTGGCACTTACCGTCTGGGGGTGTGTGCACGGAAACAGACTGTTACATGCTCATGAGGACAGACCATGATGAATAGGGACTGCTTCACAAAATGCAGTCACGGTATAATCACTGCATACACAGGGAAGTACGTCACCCTTTGCCTGCAGAAGACCTTGAGGAAGCGTGATCGTAAACACCCTGGGTAGGCAGGATGGGGGCAGGAGGAAGAACATTCTAGAACAAAGAGATGGCATTTACGACAATACATAGGTATGAGAGTGAGCATGGGGTATACAAAGAACACGCAGCTGGTGGCGTGGCGGGGTGGAGAAAGACCAGAAAGGGCGAGCCGCAGAGTGCACGGCAGGCCCCGCAGGAGACGCGAGGCCCGGGCAGGATGAAGGGTGCGTGAGCACTGGAGCCTGAGACGCACAGGCTTCCCCAGAGCCCAGCCAGGAGCACACTTTGAATGGCAACGAGGTATTCCGCACGTTGTCGCACGCTCCTGGCCTCGGCGCCAGCAGCCATGGAGCCAGGCCCGTGTGGGGCAGGGAGCCAGCTTTGCAGACGCCTCTTCCTCAGAAGCAGGCCGCCCGTGCGGTCTGCACCGTGGGAAAGCACGCGTCTGGGGAGAAGGACCCTCCGCCGAGCCACGCCGCGGCCGGGCTCTCTCCCACGGCGGGTGCTCAGGTCTTAAATGAGGCCCCGCCTGGGGTCCTTGGTCGTCTTTGTGTGCCAGTCTCTGTTAACCCCCACTGTCACCTCATAGGAGGCAGGGCAGAAAACGTGTCACCCCTCGTTGTGGAAGCTTAAGGTTGAGACAATATCAGGAAAAATAATAGAACTGCTGAGAGTTAGAGGCTGCTGTGGTTGGGGGATACTGTCTCAGGCCCTGTCGGCCTGGGCACCCCCCAGCTTCAGGGCCCAGGGGATCAGTGTCTCAGGACGGGACATCCTTCACTGCAGTTTGAGAAGCTCTGGGCTGAGTTGCACGTGTGGCAAGTGGCAGAGCTGACAGTCAGACCCAGTCCGTCTGACCGCGGTGCCTGCCACACACATCGCCCCTCCCTCCCTTTGCAGCTGGGCTGATAGGCCTTGACATATACCACAGCGTATTTCACAGTGTATGCTGTACACCACCGCACCAGAGTGTCTGGAAAAATCAGCACTTTGGGGTTTCATTCCTGACCTACTTCAGTCTGGTCACTGTAAGGCAACCCTAGGATTTTTCTCCCTGGAGCTGAAGTAACTCATGAGGTCCTGATGGAGGCATAGAGAGATTCCAGTTTAGTTTTCATAAACGATAGGAAAGGCCCAGAGGAAGAATATGCCAGAATACGTATTGTGCCTCTTGCTCAGGTCACCACTGACTGAACTTATTTGCCCAGAGATCAAAGGGTTGACCTAGTAGCTAACTGAGGATAACTGGGTATGGCAATTTGTGATAAGGCTCCTGTTTGGACACTTACCACCTTCTCTTTTCCCCACAGCAGTGAGCATTGTTAGAGGTGGAGGTGATGGTCAGGCTGGCAGGTGGGTTGAGAGAAAGTGGAAAGGGACCATCTGCCTTCATTTCAAGGCCTGGATCGGTCTTTGTGAATGATTTTGTCAATGATAAAATGATTCCCATTTTATAGATTGGGAAAAGAAAGTTTAAGACTGTGATGACATAGGCTAAAGCCAAAAGTAAAGAGAAAAGGGCCAAGCCGGGCACAGTGGCTTACACCTATAATCACAGCAACCCTGGAGGCCGAGGCAGGAGGATGTCTTGAGCCCAGGAGTTCAGGGCTGTAGTGAGTTGTGAACCCACCACTGCATTTCAATCTGGGCCACAGAGTAAGACCCCATCTCTAAAACAAAAGAGAAAAAAAGGAGAGAGAGAAAAGGGCCTGGACCTCCCCAGTGTGCTCTGTCCCCCGGAGTGTGTGTGACCCACGCACAGGGTCAGCGCTGCTCTAAAACAGCAAAGAGTGCTTGGCTTGATTATGTGGTTCAGAAATCTCCAGAAACAAGCAGGCTGTGTGGAAACTGAAAAACAAAACAGAACAAGAACTAAAAAAACATCTTTTTAAAAAAAGAATGAAGGAAAAATGAGTGCAGAGACATACAGCAATAAGCAAGACTAACCCTGAGACTCCAGGGACAGAGGAGCCCCCTCCCCGCCTCAGGGGGGGCCTTCCTGAGCCCCCTCGGAGCTCGCCACAAAGGACATTGGCCAGGCCTGCCATTGCCTCGTCAGGACAGGAAAAGCAGTGACGCCCTTACACTCAAGCTCCTGGATTCTTTTAAAAGAAATAGCAGAAAAAAAACAAGAATGGTGCAGAGAAAGGTCACTTTGCAACTACTGAAACTCCAAAGATGTTCTGCCCCAAGGAGTTGCTTCCCCAAAACTCTTTTTATGGTTTATAGCTGTCAAATATAAAACCCAACCCAATTTCATTCTGTTGAAAAACAGAGCACTGAAGCACTAGTTGTGAACAGGCCCAGCTCACCCACCGCCCAAAGAAGCTAAGTCCTGGAGAAGGGCAACGACTTGCTCGGTGGCTCCAGGAAAAAAGCAAATCTAAATTCTCCTAGTGTCGTTTTGGATCAATAATTTCCTCACTCAAAAGAGCCTGTTATTTTCCAAAATCAGTTCCTCAGGATGCAAAGAGCGCGATTCCGCATCCACGTCGTTCTGCGTTAAGACACTGTGCAAACTTCGAATTCTAGTTGGATGCATGTGACCACCTGTGCTTCTAAGAGAAGATTCTTTGTGAATACTCTGTGAAATACAAGCCAAATTTTCCATTCAGCTAGAATTTCCCCATGTCCATACTCCTCCATCTCCTCCAATTGCACACACACCTGTGTGTCTCGGCTCGGATTCAGGAATCATGTTTACTGGAGTCTGTCAATATGCCACCATTCCCCCAGGGAGCAGATTTGAATATGCAGCACAACACAGTTGAAAGCAACAGGTTAATACTGTCTTTGGAGTTAGAACGACCATAGCTCTCTCAGGTGACTGCCCCTGGGGGAAGTCTCATGGTTCGTTGCCCTTGATTAAATTCTCAGGAGCTTTCTGGCTCTATCCAGATCTGCCATTTGTCCTTGAGGAACTCCACAGAACTGGGTCACTATGAGTAACTGTCGTTAGCTTCTCACAGGAAAAGACTCCATAAAATGTGGCCCCTTGGAGTCCAAGTCCCATGATGCGATGTTCAGAGATAAGAGTAATCCCAGTCTTGTGTGTGAAGGTGCATTGAACCATTTCAGGACCGGGGGTCCCTGGGTGCTGTTAGGGCTGGCCTGCTGGTGCGCTATGCATAGGTGTGGGGAGTGAGGCGTTCAGAGGCAAGTCACAGGCATGGGTGTAGAGTCACCTGAAAGGACCTCTGGGAAGCCCACTGCCCCAGCTTCCGTGCAGCGTGAAGACGCAGGCCTTCCGCTGCAGAAGTTTCAGTCCACGGGGAGGATCCGTGTGGCCGTGTGGCTGAACAGGGGGCCAGCCGAGCACCTTCTAACTGACTGGTCTCCTGACCTAGTCTGCTTTGAGGGGTATGGCGGGGAGGAGAAGGGAAGTTAGGAGTGATCCTAACGCAGAATGAGGCTGGACCAGGTCCCAGGAGCCTTTTAGAGCAGCAGTCCCCAACCTTTTTGGCACCAGGGATGGGTTTCATGGAAGACAGTTTTTCCACGGACGGGGTGGGGCGGAGGTGAAGCTCAGGTGGTGATGGGACCAATGGGGGGAGTGGGGCTGTCAACGCAGAGGAAGCTTTGCCCCCCGTTTGCTCCCTGCCACTCACCTCCTGCTGCGCAGTGCCCCTGCCCCTCCAAGTTTCCTGGAGGACAGGGAGGGTGGGGGGCAGTGATGCACGGCCCAGCTCCTAAGAGGCCAGGGACTGGTGCTGCGGCACAGGGTGGGGACTGCAGCTCCAGAGCACGGAGGCTCCCTCCCCAGCCTGGGCTGCGACGCCTGTGTCAGCAGACAGAGAGGGTGAGGTCTGCCGGGAAGTGCAGAGAAACGTGCGCTGCGTGTGGACTTACTCAGCTCACCTCAGACACAGGCGGGTGTCTCAGCCTGTGGGGTGTTGGAGCAGTCTCTGTGGCAGTGAGGACAGAGGCGGGAGACAGTGGGGGGTGGGCCCAGTCCAGGCCGGCCCCAGAGCCATGCGAATGGCTTGATCCAGGCACTCAGAGCACAGGGAGGGCAAGTTCCACGAGGCCGACCGCAGCCGGGACGTGGAGCTGGAAATGGGCTGTCACTGGGGAAGGGCTGCAGAGGCCTGGGGCCGAGACTGCTTCTGACACACAGGGCTGGTTTCCTCAGTCCCGCTCAAGACAAGGTGGCATTGGGCTTAACCCTCGGCCGGTTGGTTAGCGATCTGGAAGGAGCCTGGGTCTGCAGGGGTGCTGCCAGGTGGGAACACATTTCACAGGGAAACGGAAGTGAATTCCACAGACGAGGAGTCTGCATCTGCCTCTCGGGGAGGGGTTTCGGAGGCCGCCTGCTGACAGGCCGGGCATGAGTTGGTGCCTCGGGAAGTCTCATCACCAGCCCCTCGCTCCGGGTCTTGCGTTTTTGCACCATGGAGATGGGGCCCCGGCCATCTCGCTCTCGCGGTGGGACGGGGCTCTGGCGACGCTGTCGGAGCTGGGCGCAGGAGCCGTTGCTCTGGCCATCTCCGATGATGCCTTTCCTCAGGCCGCCTGGCTTCCCGAGGAGCCTGAGACTACTGGGTGCAAATTCCCTGGTAGCTCCCTTTTTGCCTGAGGGCCCAGGGATGCATCCCACCACCAACTTGCGTCTCTGCATAGTACCGTCCTCGCTGACGCCAGCGCCGACAGGGTCCCTGTGCCTACCTCTGGCCAGCGAGCAGCCCTGCTGCAGGCGGTGTGGCCAGGGTCCCTGTGTCCATCACTGGCCAGCGAGCAGTCCTGCTGCAGGTGGCGTGGTCAGGGTCCCCATGCCCACGTCTGGCCAGCGAGCAGCCATGCTGCAGGCAGTGCGGCCAGGGTCCCCGTGCCCACCTCGGGCCAGCGAGCAGCCCTGCTGCAGGCGGCGCGGCCAGAGTCCCCGTGCCCACCTCGGGCCAGCGAGCAGCCCTGCTGCAGGCGTCGCGGCCAGGGTCCCCGTGCCCACCTCTGGCCAGCGAGTAGCCCTGCTGCAGGCGGCGCTGCCAGGGCCTGCAGGGATGCGCCATAGGCAGAAGCTGGCACCCCGCCGTTCCTGTCTGCTTGGCCATGTGGGTGCGGGGCGCGCTCGTGTCCCAGCACAGACAGCACGGATGCCATGCGCACGTCCCTGGTGACTGAGACCAGATGCCCGACCGTTTCTGGGCCTTGCTGCGCCCGAGGGGGAGGAGAAGGCCGGCAGAGGGTTGCTGGCTCGGCCTCTGTGCTGGGGGCTTTCTGCCTCAGAGCTAATAGAAACACCCCCTGCGTGGTACACAGCGCGATTCACTTTTCAGGATTCTAGGCAGCCTCGGCAACATGGTCCCCATCTCCCAGACAGGAATGGTGGCCCCGGGCAGGGCCCCAGGCACTCTCCTCTGTGCCACACCCGAGTTTCTGAGCCACCCTTGCCCTTGCTTTTCTGAACAGTTCCTGTCAGAGTCTTCCTCTTTCTTGTCTCCTCGCATCCCGGCCCTTGGGGTCGCCCTCCCTCCAGGCTCGGTCCAGCAGATGTGGGCACAAGGACCCACCCTGACGGGGCAGGGCGCTGGTTTCCAATACCCAATCGGTGACTTTCTTCAGGGAGGATTTTCTGGATGACCTGGTAACAGAAAAGGGACTTCCTGAGTTCCCTACGTCACTCTTCCCTTAGGTCCTTTCTGTATTTAAGAAATTCATTCATTTCTACACTAATTCATGTATTTATTTTGTGCCATGGAACCCTTGAAGTGTCGGGCACTTACGCTGAACAGAAAGCTATCACTTCTCTTTTACGTCGTCATGTGGGTAAGACTCTTCATTGGAAACCCACTATAGCATCCTGTCGTCCTTTCGGCCAAAAGTTCTTCCTTACGTCTAACTAACTCTGTCTTGCCACAAATCCGACTGCCTTTTATATAGTGTTAATATATCACTCAGCCACCTGACCTCTCTCAAACATGGCGTCATTTAATCTGCATCGTGGTGCCGGGAGGTAGGTGTTATTGTCACTTGACCAAGGAGAGGTCGGAGGCTCCACTGTGCCCACTCTCAGGTAGACGCAGGGTCCTTGCGGCGCCCACCAGGCTCCTGTGCTGCCCACAGCGCTGCCGTCTCTGAGCAGCAGCCTGGCAGGGCCGGCGGGCAGCTGTTGTGACACAGGGTCTGGCGAGGAGGCAGGGCTGGCGCCGGGCCGAGCGCTCGCGCCCTTCCTGCCGCTCCCAGTCCCGTCCGCTCACTGATACTCCCCAAGGCCACTTCTGGTGGCTGCTTCTTTTTGGTCCTTACACGACCTACGATTCCCATGCTTATTTGCTGCATTTTATTATCTGTCCAGCTCTCCCTCCCAGAGTGTCTGTCTTGTTGACACTGTGCCCCCAGCTCCTAGCACAGTGCTGACACATGACGGGCTCCCAATAAAGATTTATTGACAGAAGGAAAAGAAGGAAGGGACAAACAGAAAGGGCAAGCAAAAAGCAAAGTAAGAAGAGAAACAGGATGGAGGGCCCATCTTTCTTCTAGGACTCCCTGTCTTTCCTCCCCTAATTTGGACCTCAGGATTCACTCACCTTAGGGGACAAATCTTTAGGGAACTTGGGGTGTGACCCTCAGGTTAAGTCCTGGGTCCCCATCCCAGTGCTGCCTCCTACAAGCTATTTAACCTCTACACCTCGGTTCCCTCCCTTGGAAAACAGAGACAGTTATACCTACTTCCTCGGGGCCCTGTGACGACTGAATGAAGCGATTTCTACCAAGTTCCTGCCAGAATTTCGGGTACATGATAGACATTCAACCAGTGTCGGTTCCTTTTCCCTTGTAGTAATTCCATGCCAAGAAGAGGTCAACCCTTTCATCCCAGTCCTGTAGAGTAAAAGCAACCCCCACAGTGTACCTTCAAGCACATACGAGGGTGGCCCGCCTGGCTGGCGTAAGGGTCGTGAGGAGAAGACACCGCCAGCCTTCGGATCTGTGCCAAAGAGAGTCACGATGGAAGGGATGTGTTTTAATGAGTTTCTTGCAATAATTAAACCCAAGGTGCAACATACCCTACCCGTAGTTGAGCACTACTGCAGGCTAAATTCTAGCTTTCCAGCTCTGTGAACTTGGGTCACTCACTTAGCTTCTCTGGTCTTTGGTCTCCTCCTCTACACATTGGTGATAATAATCTTGTGTGTGTCGTAGGGTAGCTGTAACTATTGAGTTCGCCATGGAGACTGCATGGGATATAGAAAGGTCCATAATGTCGGTTATCTTTGATCCGTGGGTTAGAGAAAAAGCTGCCCTCAGACCGGAGCAACTTCAAGAAAACTTTATGGAACATTCATTACTGGCCAGTTGCTTTTATCCATCTTGTCCCCTTTTACCTTCAAACCACTCTGAAAGCTCCTGTTTTCATTCACTCATCCCTTCACTCGTTCAACAAACCCTAAGTGTCACCAGAGAGACGTGTGCCATCTGGACAGTGGCTGACTGTCAACCAGACGTGGTGGGTGGTGCCGACTTACTAACCGCTGCCTCCCTGCCTTCCGTGGCAGGGCTCGCTGAAGTGCTGCACACCTCCTCCAGCAGGGGCTTTCCTCCGGGCACCTCTGCACGGCCCACAGTGTGGAGTCGCTGGTCTCCATCTCCCGCTGCTCCTGCTGCCCACGTTCTCTGCCTGCTCGCCAGCCCTCGCCACCGAGGGACTCCCCGCATTCCATCTGCTCTGCTGTAGCCGCGTTTTCTTCAGTGTCTCTGAGCTCTTGCACAGGGTTCAGCTGCTGTTGTAGTTTTTGAAAACTTTAAAAACTTGACTAAGTCAGTAAATGCTAAAGATGGGTAGTTTTTGATGATGTGAATCTGCAGTCCCCAGCCCCTGGGCTGTGACAAGTACCGGTCCGTGGCCCGTGAGGAAACAGGCTGCACAGCAGGAGGTGAGCAGCGGGTGAGCGAGCCAAGCTTCTCCTGTATTTGCAGCCGCTCCCCATCGCTCACATCACCGCCTGAGCTCCGCCCCCGTCAGATCAGCAGCGGCATCAGATTCTCATAGAGGGTGAACCTGCTGAGACTGCGCATGTGATGGATCTAGGCTGCAAACGCCTTATGAGAATCGAATGCTGATGGTCTGAGGGGGGCTGAGGCGGCGATGCCAGCGCTGGGGAGCGGCTGCAAACACAGGTTATCATCAGCAGAGAGGTTTGACTGCACAATAAACGTGATGCGCTTGAATCACCTGGAAACCATACCCCACCCTGGTCCATGGAAAAATTGTCTTCCATGAAACCAGTCCCTGGTGCCAAAAAGCTTGGGGACTGCTGATGTAAATGAATGCTCAGAGACACATTTCTTACATGTGTTTTCAGGCACAACATTGAGTTCCAAATGCATGAGATACACGTGCCATCACACATTGTAGAAAATCTAAGCTTAACTTAAAAAGAGGAGAACCATGTCCCCAAGTGCATCCAAGGCTTAGCAACTGGCACTATGTCCCTGCCACCTGTCAGCGGTGGCATTTATGAATCTACTTCATGCAGTTTCACACCATCCCTGGATGTTTGGTCATTAGTCGCATGAGCAAGTACAAAAGAGTTCATCTGCAGCTCGGAGAAAAATAGCTCCTTCATCTACCCTGGCCATCTCGACTGGGCGGGCCTGCTGAGGCCCAAAGCGGGGTGTGAGGTACAAAGTGGTGACACAGCACTTATGGCACTCTCAGCCCCACAGGGGACACTGACCTTCACTTGGTCACGAAATATTTGGAGAGTTTCCACTGCAGGTCCAGGTGCTGAGGACTCAGGAAAACAAGATGGGCTGCTGTCCTGGAGGCCACATTCTGTGGAGTGGAGACAGACAGTGAACACACAGTCAACATGGAAGCAGACAGCCAGGAGGCAGCCGGTCTGTGTAAGAGATGGCAGGAGCTAAGACAGAATGGAGTTGGCACCAAGGCCATGGGTGCTACCTTAGATTGGATGCTGAAGGCTCTTGAAGGAGGTGACCAGGGAGCTGAGTCCCTAGTGACACAGGACAGCCAGTCATAGGAAGACCCAGAGCACAGCGGTCCCGAAGGAGGAAACGGCAAGTGCCAAAGACCGGGAGCAGTGAGGCACGTTTGCAGAACAGAGTTGGTGGGAACACAGTGAGCAAGGCCATGGATGGTTTGGGGCGGGGCTGGGTGGGGCGTGACGCACGCCCCTGCGGCACGGCTGTGTGTGGCCATGTGGCCGTGAGAGCAAGAGGAAGCAGGGGGAGGCAGCGGTGAGGCAGCACAGGATTCGCCCCACTCTGACGGTGGCGAGGTGTCCTGAGGAGCAGAGAGCGCAGCGGCCGGACCAGCAGTGAGCAGGCGGGTTCTACAGACCAGCCAAGGAGCTGCGGGCCTGGGCAAAGGTGGCAGCAAAGGGGATGGAGGGAAGAGGGCAGATGAGTCTTGAATGTATTTTGTAAAAGAGTACGAAAGATTTGCTGAGGGATTGGACGTGGGGTGGGAGAGGTGATCAAGACAGAATCAAGGTTGCATTTGGCTATGGGTGCTTGTGTCACTGGCAGGGCTGAGGAAGGTCCAAATTATACAAAACAGACATAAAATCAGTTGTGTTCGGCGCTAAGAAGGAAGAGAGTGCTAGAAATTTTTTTTAGAGTAGGAAATTCAGCACCAGATGCCTGTGCCCAGACGTGCTGTCCTCGTGTGCAGCCCACGAGCTACTGCTCCCTGTCCCTCCCCTCTGTCCACGCTCTGCCTGGCACCCCGAGAGTGGCCGTGGGGCCTCCACTGGTGAGGAGCTTTTAGAGAGAGGATTGTGCCAGGCGTCAGGCTGCTCTGGGTCTGGAAGGCCGGCCATGCTAACCTCAGAGGAAATTCAATTGGTCTGGCACAACTGCCTCTTCCTGGTCTAATCTAATCTCACCATTCTATCGGAAATCTTTTCTCTCTGATCCTCAGCCTTTCCCCCCTTTATTAATTTGTCCCTAGCAGCCAGATAAACAAAGTCATTTCCCTCTGGGCTTCGTGCACGCAAAGATACTCTTAAAGGTCCCTTTAAAGCAGCCAAAGCCTGATGTCTTCTCCCTCCCCGAAGTTCCAATAGGACCTTTCTTATAAGCCAGGGAGGACAGGGAGAGGGAGGGAGAAGATGACTTTATAAGACCTGGCAAATCCCCAAGCAGCACCACACACCTCTCCCTGCATTTCTCCGCAGCTCACTAGGCACTGCGGAGGTCATCCTTGGGTCTGGTGGGACGGCCATTAGCCTGCTCAAATCCAGGCCTGGATTTTGAAATTGCTCCCCAAACGCCAGCTCAGTCTTGGGCTACCTTCAGTCCCCATGTCTTCATCAGGGCTCCTCAGGCCCTGAGACAGGGAAGGACCCTGACGTTGCCGCGGCTTTGCGGGTGCTGGGTCCCCTGCGGCAGTGCTGACGCTGCCTCCCGTCCCAGCACGCGGCCTGCGCATGCTCATCTCCACTCTCGGGGAGAACACTCAGGTGCAGAGAAGCAAAGTAACTCACCCTGTTAACCAGCGGAGGGTGGCCTTCAAGCCAGGTCTACGCCACTTTATAGCCTGTCCTTTCACTACCGTCGGGCCCCTGGAGAGCCCCATCTTTGCTTTGCCAACCCCACTTGCCGGCCTTTTACAATGATGCCCTCAGCCCGAATGCCCATCACGGCCTGGGCCTCACGCCCTCCAGGTGCCAGGGAGCAGCATTTTGGTTCCTGCTGGCCCCTCGGTCAGTCTCTTCACACTTCCTGGAGCTCCTCCTGCTGCCCTCCTTGTCTGCCTGCCCCAGTGCACTCAGCAGAGCCTTGGTGAGACCCGACATGCTGGGACTCAGTGCTGTTGGGGAACCCCCACCCAGTTATTGAAAGTGTGGAAGAGCAAGCAAGGTGAGTGAGGAGACCCCAGCGTGGCCAGAGGGAAGGCAAGTTAGGTCAGAAAGAAAGAGGAAAAAAACTCATATGCAGCTCACAGTGAGCTCCAGGGGCTTTATTGTTCCTTCAGTTTCTTTTTTGGTTGTTGTTTTCCAGGCTTAATCGATCACATTGGGAAATTAGGTCTGTAAAACCCCCAGGCAGCTGCTCTGCACGCACCAGTAAGCAGCAGAGCTGGAATTCAAGCCTGACTCCGGCAGTGTTCGGGCTGGGCACTCTGCGGGAGCCTGCACCCTGCTCCCTGCTCCCTGCACCCTGCTCCCTGCTCCCTGCTCCCTGCTCCCTGCTCCCTGCACCCTGCTCCCTGCTCCCTGCTCCCTGCTCCCTGCACCCTGCACCCTGCTCCCTGCACCCTGCTCCCTGCTNCCCTGCTCCCTGCTCCCTGCTCCCTGCACCCTGCACCCTGCTCCCTGCACCCTGCTCCCTGCACCCTGCACCCTGCTCCCTGCACCCTGCTCCCTGCTCCCTGCTCCCTGCACCCTGCTCCCTGCACCCTGCTCCCTGCTCCCTGCACCCTGCTCTTGCTCCCGGCTTCTCATGGCACTCAGGGTTCACAGTCCACAGGGGCTTCACTATAGTTTCTTCCCCTTCTCCCAATGGCCTCATCATTATTTGTGATACTTAATAAGATCGAGGTTTGGCCCTGAAGATGAGTCACCAAACAGGTCATTATAATTTGTATTGATTTAGATGAGGATTTTTTTTTAAGGTAGAAAACTGCACATAGAGAGGTGGGGGCCTGGCACATTGTTTCTTGCTCTTGATAGCGGCCCTTGTTCGGGAAGCACCAAGGAACACCCGGCCCTGCCTTTGAGAAAGGGGCGGACCTCTGGACATGCGGCGAGTGGTTCTCTGTCATTCTCTTGAGAGTCCCTGAATATGAACTCCACACAGCCCTCTGCCCAGCTGTCACCCAAGAAAGCAGTAAGGTTCCCAAAACCCAGTCGTGTCCCCATCCTTCTCTCTCCTTGGCGGACGGGGAGTGCGGGGCAAGGAAGGGTTCATGGGGTCCTGCGGCCAGAGGGGCTGGCTTAAATGGGAATTGGAGTGTTAATGCTACCGACTTTAGGATGCGACAGGAGCTGTGGGCAAGGAACAAGACACTAGAAAACATATTAATAGAAATAGAAGATGTACAGAAGGAAGGAGAAAGAGTGAGAGAATGAAACCGAGCTCCCAGGAGGGCTGGGAGAATGGGCCTCTTGCCAGCGTGGTACCACCAGGGCGAAGCTGGGGAAGGCCTTGTGGATCCCCTGAGTCCCACCTGAGTCCCACCTGCAGGCATCCTAGCCTGCTGCTGGCCGGAGCTGCAGACCTGCCCTCCAGCGCTG
This sequence comes from Mirza zaza, assembly GCA_008750895.1. NCBI lineage: Eukaryota > Metazoa > Chordata > Mammalia > Primates > Cheirogaleidae > Mirza > Mirza zaza. Next base: position 197,898 of record VSMD01110130.1, read on the forward strand.
GGTGGGGTGAGGGCTGCACCCTGGGTCCCAACCACCCCAGGGTTCCCCCAGCCTGGAGCCCCTGGACAGGGGAGGGGCCCATGCCTCTGCCTCTGCTGCTGGAGGACCTCCCCTCCCCCCTTCCCCCTCCCCTCTCCCCTGTCGAACAGAGCTGCCATTTAGGAGTGAGGTTTTGGTACACCAGTAAGGCTTTTTGTACACAAGCTCTTGTGACAAAGTAACCTAGATGGCAGTGTTTCCGGGACCATGGGAGCCACTGCTAGGGGAGGGAGGCGCCAGGGTCAGCTAAGGTCCCAAGAAGGGCCTGAAGGAGTGGGCCAGTGGTATGAGGATGGAGTGGGGGCAGTTTGTTGAGTCCCCTTTCAGTGACAAGTGCTTTATATGTGTATTTTTCTATTCCAGCTTTATTGAGATGTAATTCCCATGTGATCCACCCATTGGAAATGCACAATCAGTGCTTTTCCACAGAGTTGCACCACCATCCCTGCAATTAATATTAGAACATTTCATCACCCCCCAAAGAACCTGGTACCACCGGCACTCATTCTCCATCTGCCTCTTCCTGCAGCCCCTGGCAGCCAGCAGCCGGAGTCGCCTGTCTAGATCCGCCTACTCCACACACCTCCCCCGCACGCAGCCGCACGGTGCCTGCCTCTTCCGCTCCCGTAAGTGTTCGAGGTGCAGCCGTGCTGTAGTAGTTCACTCCTTAGAGCTCAATAATATTCCACCGCACAAAGATGCCACATTTTATTTATTGATTCATCAGTTGGTAGATGTTTGGGTTTTATTTTTCCTTTTTTTTGGCTTATTATGAATAATGCTGCCATAAACATGTGGATATGTGTACTTTTTATTTAATCCCCATAACAAAGGCATTTATAGTCACCAGTTTATTATGAAAAACTGCAGCTTGAAGAGGGTAAGTAATGTCCATGAGACTGGAAAGCTTCCTTCAACCCGATTCGATTATGATAGAAGGACAAGCGAGAGGAAATAAGCAGAGTTTAATTTCACCTTTCCAGGCTGTTACACAACCACTGGGTAAGAAGAAACGAGGAAAGGAGTGGGAGCAAGTGCGTCAGCAGGCGCGCCCAGGCTCCGCTGGCCTCTCGGGAGGGGGTCTCAGCAACGCCGGGCTCTCAGGTCTGGGGCTGTCCCCTTCCCGCCCACCCTCTTGTTTCAGGGGCAGACGTGGGAATGGGACAAGAGCCGCTCGAGACGACTGCTGGAGTGGCCTGTCGGCCTCGGGAGGAGGTGTCCCCGTTCTGAGAGGGCTCCCTGGGTGGGCTTTGCCTGGTGGCAAGGAGGGGAGTATGCCAAGCGCCAGCAAGAAGAGCCCGGAAGAGGGGACTCCAGCCTGTGCCCAAGGGCGGCTCCATGGTGTGGAACCGAGGGTCACCGAGGCTGCTGGCTCTGCTCCCTTCTGGCTGCAGGGCTTTCCCAGAAAGCACCTCGGCATGGGAGCGCGGGTGACGACGTGCCGCCCCATTAATGTAGACCCTGTGGGCTGGCAGAGCCCGGCCAAAGCTGGTAATCATTGACCCTCAAAGGCTCCCTGGCGCATAGCAACGGAGTCAACAGGAAAGCTGGCTTCCCACTAGGCCTCCACCCCGAAGCCCGCCCTCTCATCTCCTTTCTGGAAGGGTGCTGTTGAGCCTGGACATTGGTGCCGACAAGCCAGGACCGACAGCCTCACAGACAAGGCCACAACGGGACCCTTTTATTCAGTGTGTGGCGGGAGCTTGAGAGAGCAGCGAGAGTTGCAGGTGGCATTTCTGAAGGTGTAAATAGCTCGATTGCCTCTACGTCCAGATGCTGTCTAAGCCCTTTCTGCCCGTCTGTAAGATAGGCGTAAACGTCCCCACGTTCCAGGTGAGGAGACTGACATGCTGAGAGGTCATGTAGTGCCCAGTGTTGGAGCTAGTAAGGGACTTCAGATTCAAACCCGCAAACCCACCTCCTAATCCTGCCCGGTGGGCCAGTTGACAAGGCTGGGACAGGGAAACTCCAACTATGATCTCCAACCCTGGCACCTGGTGCCAGTGCCTTCCACTTCGCACACCTGTCGGAGCCGGGCCACCCCGAGACGCCGGCTCTGCCTGCAGGTGCAGCTTCACCGATGCCTGTGCTCAAGGCCTTAGCTGAATTGTCCTGTTTTATAAATTGTCGAGATTGGGGATTCTATATGTTTCCTTTAAAGCAGAGTGCACTTTCTTGTGGCAGACACTCAAGAGTATGCTCAGGCTTCCCATCCACATGGAATTCATTCCTTTCTGGGCTGGGAAGGCTGAGCTGACGCAATACCAACCCAAACTGCAGATACTGGCAAGGGTCACACTGATACCAAGATCTCTGCACACACAATGCACACAACTCTATAAACACAGAAATTCCTGCGTTAAACTCCACTGCCATTTGAGGTGGGTGGCCCAATCTGTGAGATTTAAGAAGAGTTCATTAGAGATGTGTGCAGTTTTCAGAACAACCATTCCCTCAACTCACACACTTTTGCAAGATAAACAAATGGGAGGATGATCATTTGATTTGCAAAAATTATTCTTCACTTTATAAAACAATCCACCATAGGATTCCTTTAAATATCTAATGTCCTAATGCATAGGTAGCATGACCCATAATACACAATTTCTCTTCACACACATCTTTTGAGAACAGATATGGGTTTCAATATGAGATTATATATCTAGACATGTATGATGATATTTTCAACATAATGACATTCTTTTTAATAGTAATGAGAATAAAAAGACCATGAGACTTTGGTTCATCATGTAATTTAAATTTTAATCCTAAATTCATTGGAAGCTGGAATTTCCTAGTTGGGATCATCTCGAAGGTCTGGACTGAGTGCACAGTAGAGGCCCAAGAACTTCGGTCAAAGTCAAGTCCGCCAGAAGCCGAACTGACCCCTCCAGCCTTCTCTGTGCGGATGGTTCTATCCTACTCCAAACTGGTTGGAACTTCACCCAGGGTTCTGCAGGGGCCTGCCCTGTCTCTGCAAACAGCGATCATGTTTGCTGTGTTTTCCTAGGTACCTTTTCTCCCGTGCCTTCATCCCTGTCCTGGGTCCTAACAAAGACAACGTGACAAATTCCGAGCCCAGCAGCTGGAATCCCAAAGCCAGCAGCTGCTGTTGACCGCTACAAGGTTCAGTCATACATGAAGCTTTGAGAATCGCTTCTGGCACCTCTTCAGGCAGAGGTGAGTGGCTCGATTTTCACTTTGTCTGCTAAGCCAGCCCTTGCATGCCCGGGGCTGCAGGAAAGCAGGTCAGGCTAGCTCAGGAGGAGCCCCCAGGCAAGCTCTGTGTGACCCCAGCTTCTGCCTCCTCCAGGCTGCTTGGAGGTGGAGCCCTACCAGGAGGGGGTGTCAGGCTGGTGTCGCCTCTCCACAGCCCCTTTGAAAATGGGCACTTCGAGTTGTTCACACCTTCCTGTATCTGGCTGTTTCCTTGACAACTATTTATTGAGCCTGCTGTCGGCCTGCAAGGGGGACACAGCCCAGGAGGAGACAGTGGGGTTGCGGCCTTCAGGCCAGCACAAAAGGGAATGTATAAGTGGAATTTTCTGTTCATGCCAGTAATAAAAAGTAAAGAGCACAATTAAATATGGTAAAGAGGAAATCTGATTTAAATGGGGGGAAGTAGTCAGGAAACTCTTCTTTCTTTGAAAAACTGACATTTAATTTTTTTTCTGAGGAATGACATTTAAGTTGAGGCCAAGAAGTCAGCTGGGTGGTGGGTGGGCTGGGGCGGGGAAAGCAGAGTGCCAGGTGTCCCCTGCAGAGGAGACAGTGCTTGGGGGAGGCCCAGAGAGGTTAGAAAGGTCAAGCGATTTGCCCACGCTTCCATGGCTGGCAGGAGGTAGGGTCCTCCAAAATGTGTCTGCTTGCTCTGGTGTCCCAGCTGGCTGCCTGGATATGACCTTGCACTGACTCCAAGGCCAGGTGCTTTGCCCCTGCTAGAGCGGTGTGTGCGCCGGGCGGCTCGCCTCCACTGGCAGGTCCCTTATCCACCAGGGTGGGGCCAGCACCCCTCTGTCCACTTGAACCACGGCCACCACACCAACCTTCTGGCTGTGGAGATGCAACATGTGCTTCCCCCACCCCAGAGATCAGCAGATGTCTCCAGATGGAAGATGTCACTGCCATAACTTCAGGCCATTGCTCACAACCTGCTAAGCCAGGACAATCTGTAGATGCTTCCAGAGGAAGCGCAGCAGCTTCAGCTGCTGCCACAGTTGCCTCTTAATTCTGTGGACATCACGACCACTTCCGAATCTCCCTTGCACGGCGACTCCCTGCTCCCAACATCAGGGCCTGTGGTCTTCTCCTCCACACTACCCTCAGGTCCGCCTTCCATGAGCCCCGACAGACTCCTCTCCTCCTCTTCAGGGCTTTTGCACATGCTCTTCCCTGTCCCTGGAAACCTGTCCCCTCCCTATCCTTTTAGGCTCACTGTCTAAAAAGGTTTAGACTCTTGCTAGCTCTCCCTCTGGTGTGATTGCTTACACGGAGCACAGAAATGTGTGGAAAGCCACCATTCCCGGCACAGTGAGCAGGTGCTGAATAAATGTTTGCTTTCCATCTACATTGTTTAGCAGCTATTTTTAGTTTGCCTTAGGACTTAAAAGCAAAGATTTCTCAAGTTTGACAGATTAGATTCTTCATATCTTTGCTCTTTTGGCTTTCTGCTTTGTGACCTTGGGCAAGTTGTTTCACTTCTCTGAGCTTCAGTTCCCTGCTGCTAGAGTTACTGTGAATGTAAATATGAGAGCCTGTGTGAGAGATTTTGCATCCACCTGGGCCAAAGCTGTAGGCCTTGGGGGCCCAGGGTGTCACTGCTCCAGAGGGAACGTTCTCACTGTGCTCCACGCTGAGTGCAGCCGCGAGTCTCCTGGAACCGGCAGGGCGCCTTGACAGCCATTCCACACTCCGGAGACTTCTCAGTCCTGGGCTTTCTCTTCATTCCTTTTCTGCTTTCACCTCCTTTTTAACCTTGGTTTACCCTGTTGACTTGGCTCGACCCACTTACATCCCATTAAGCAAACCTTTCCCTAGGTAAAGTGCAGTGCTCTTTGAAGTTTAGAAGGGAATAATTCTTAGAAAAACCTCTGGAAGAGGAGCCAAGCAGCTCCGCCTGTGTGGTTGTGAGTGCTCTTGTTCCCCAGGCCCTGTCACGCTCTTGTCACCATCCCTCACAGCCCCCAGGGATGTGCTGCTCTCGCAAACTCTGAACAAGGCAGAGGCAAAGTGCCCCCTTTTGGTCCTTCTTTGTATAGCTGAGACATGCTGGCATCTCCAAAGTACCTCAAGAAAGAATTATGAAGAACACTAGGAAACAATATTGAAATATTGGGGAAAGGCGTGAGTGTTGAGCTTCCAGATGTGGGTGGGTTTCTGACTCCACAGCAAACGCTCGCTGCCCCCAAAGACTAGTAAGACCTTGCCGCCCAACCCGGGTGTGGCTCCCCTGGCCCCAGCTGGCTGTGGTGGCTGGGACGTCATGCTCCCAGCACTTCCCACTGAGACTCAGCTGAGGTGCCACCGGGAGGCACAGGCTTTCATGGGAGGAGTATAATTTTCTTAGGCCCTAGGTAACAAGTTAGCTAGATAGAATTTAAAACCTGAACTTGAAGATTTTAACTCCCTTTACTAGCTTTTTGTAGTCTTTTTAAAATTTGGTTATTTCCTTGATTCTTCATTTCCTCATTCAAAGGCAAACATATGTACAAAGTGTACACATGCACATGTGACTTCTGGAAGCCAGAGAATGGAATTGGTTTTTGCCAAGTGGCTTGTAAAAGGCTTTTATTACCTTAGTTACACCTCTCATTCCGTAAGCTTTTATGGCCTTTTGTGGCATCAGTGCCCTGCAGCCAAAAAGCATGAGGAGCACAGCTGTATGTGAGCAAGCTGGGCTTTCTGCAGCTGGGGAGAACACGCACCAGGAGCAGCGCGGGGTCTCACCGAGAGGGTGCTAGAAAGACTTGTGTTTCAGGTGATGTGGGGAAGTTTTAAGGAAGCAAAACTTTGCTCTGGATTAGGTGTGTCAGGAAATGTGGGTAATTCTATGATTGACTATGTTGACAAACCTTATTATCTAGGAGAGAAGACTGGAGCGAGGCTGTGACGGGAGAGAAGCTGTAGTCACTGGGGCAGCCGGGATGGTGTATTTGGCCATTTGTGGTCTGGACAGTGCTCATGTTGTCGGTGTTCAGACATGATTGCAGAGTGGCCTTGTTTTTATTCTGACCCATCCTGATCAGAGTGGTCTTGTCTGATGTTGACGTTCTGTGACATTGTTTGTGCTCAACAGAACAGCAAGACCTAGTTGCAAGTACCAGGACAGCCCCCAGTAACACCAAGACCTCGCTAATAGTACTGGCCAGCTCCCGGGTGCCAGGGCCTGCTTTCTTCTAGCTCCAATCCTTGCTACTGTCGATGGTAAAAGAAGGGGGCTCATGCCTGGGTACCATGCCTCTGTTCAGCCTTGCCAAGGACAGTTCTTTCCCTCTGTCCTGTTCCCATCTCTCCAAGACAAGGCATCTGTCCTGATTATAGACAAAGCTTCATAACGTTTGTTTACATTTCCCAGGTCTTCTGTTCCACGATGGGAGGATGGGCTCTGCAGCCAGGGCTTCTCACAGACAAGCTGTGTTGTCAGAACCTCTGTCACCCTCTCCTGGAAGCCTCGGCTGTAGGCTCCCTTGGCTATAGTCTCCAGTGCGGCCCACCTGACTCTGCCTGGTTAAACTGCTGCACTAGTTTAATTTTGTGAACCAATAACAATTGCTGCTATTTATTGCATAATTGCTATATTTTAGGAACTTTATATATGCTCTTGCATTTAAATCATATAACAACCTTTAAAAGTATATTATTGCAGTATATTATTATCCATTTGACAGGTGAGGAAACTGTGGCTCAGAAAGGCTAAGAAGTTTGCTCACGTCACCTAAGTGTTGAGTGGCAGAGCTGGGGTTCAAGTCCCAAGCTAGAGCCCCTTCCACTCTGCCACACTGCCTCTGGCTATTACCTGTTCTAGGAACACTCCTGGCCCACATCTCCTGTCTTTTCTTGATCCCTCATGCTTAACACCCCAATGGAGGAAAGATATTGGAGAAATAACACCAAGTTATTCAGAAAATGCTACTCTGACCAGCTGGCCCCAGAGATGCCTACGGAGCACAGTGTGCCTTGAGAGCACCGGCATTATCAGACCTGTGATTCCCCAGTGCTTGCTCCCACGCTCTCATCTCTGGAAAGGGCAAGGAACCCCGGAAGGCCTGTGCTGATTTGCCCTGGACACACGCACACTCCTGGCTTCACAGCAGAGAAGACTCGGGAGTATGCTCACCCCAAGGAGAGGCAGGATATGCCTGAAGGGCATTTCTAAGTCTAGCCTGGAAGCATCCTGGGCTCAGGTGCCCATGAGGCCAGGAAAGATGGTTTCCGCCACCTTTGCCAAGTTCTGCCTAAAAAGAGCCCATGTGGACCCCACATGAGCTGCCTGGTAGCACTAAAGATTGAGATAACCTCCCTGGCTTTACCAAACAAAAGGGAAACACCACCCTCTGTCCACTAGAGGTTCTGGATTGATGGGAGTAATACAGGGAGCTAGATGACTTGATGCTTCTCCAGGCTCTGAACTTTTGCCAATCTTGCTAGGTGGCTATCTTCTAATAGCTTGTGAGGATTTTCATAGACAGCAGGAATCCCTCTGCCGCAGCAGTTAGATGCATGTGATTTAGCTCCTTAGCAAAGGTGTGCTGAAGAGCCTAAGCCTGACACCCAGCCTGTTGGGTCTACTCTTTGGTGGCTGCTTTAACACTCTGTCCTCAATCCTTTCAGGGCAACAAACCTGCTGCCTAACAATTCTTGAATTATTTACCTGTGAACAACTTGAGAACAGGGACTGTTACCTTGTTTGTTTCCTAATATATCACCTGGCACATAATAGGTGTTCAATAAACAGAGTGTTTGTCCAAATATATTGATTATGAAGGCAGAGGCTATGCTTCCTAATCCCATTCAAAGCATCACTATGGAAGGTCCTCAAGAAATGTTTGTTGATTCAGTTGACAACTGGTCTGAAACAAAGCAGTACATTTTCATACAATCCTTAGTTTCTTCCCTACCACAGCTGCAAAGAACTAGGAAAAATAATCTGATGTCTGCTCATAGTTCCTACCTCTCACATGAATTCTTACACTTGATCTTAGCCAAAAGGCTGAGAAGCGATACATGAATTCTTGACTCTCAGAAATGTCCTGAGGTTAACAAAGGTTGTGTGTAAGCTGTGAGAGGTTTAGCTAAAAGGCAGACCGTCGTCCGGCTCTGTGGAGAACCTGTCGGTGAGCGGCGGTGACGGCCCTGCCTGTTGCCCTCCCTCTTACAGAGTGACTGTTTGGCCACCGGGCACACAGGGTGGGAAGCGGGCATGTGCCAAGGGCTGTAAGAAATCCCAATTCATGATGACCCTTCTCAGGTTCTTGAGAAACCTGCGAAGTACCTGCAAAAGCACAGCCCCCGTACTTGGGTTCCGCACATATTGGCACAAGCACAAACTTTTGGGTGAGGCGGGCGTTGCATACAAATGAGCATGCATTTTCATGGAGAAGAGGAGATCCAGGAGGAAAATATGTCCATTTTCAGGAAGTTGAAGAGCTATGAAGCAGAACAGACTTCGGACTTGTCTAGAATTATAACGAGCTGTCTCTGAAGCACAGCTAGAATACGTTGTTTATAGCAGTTTCTCCTTCCAGTCTACGACAAAACTATCTCCAGGGGTGCCGGGCGCCGAGCGATTTGACCCTTGCTGCCGCGAGTGCACACAGGGGCGCCTCCTCTACAGTATCCCTGTTAGAGCGAGAGCCATCAGCTACTAAGCAACGTAAGTGACAGCAAACTCATTGCTTTCGTATACACATTGATTAATTTATCATCATTCAACAGATATTTACAGAGTTCCTACTATGTGTGACTCTAACTCATTTTCAGGCCTTGGCCCCTCAGAATAGGTGCTCCCCTGAGTGCTCCCATGGCACACATCGCTCTGCACTTGACCGTGTGGTGCCTGGTCTGCACTCCCCCTCAGCTGGGGGCTGCACAGTGGGGGGCTGTGTCTGCTTGGCCAGCGATTGCTTCTCTCATGTTCGGCACAACGCCGGCAAACGTAATGCTATCAACACATCGTTACTGATTAGTGATAGATTAGTAAGTTAATTTATACATAAATGCAATGAGTTTTCTGTCAGTTGAAGGGTGTTTGCAGAGGGTGGATCCCCACTAATAGGGATCTTTTTAAAATGTGTCCCTTTTGGCACTCTCCGGACCACAGCTTACCTTGCGACTGCAGATGCCTTGGCTCACTGCCCCGTTAGACTGTACCCTTGAGAACAGGAGGGGTTCTACTTGCCTTTGAAATCCCACAGCAGAAGCAGGAAATCAATGCCTGGGAAATGTACAAAGATCTATTTTCCGAGAATGGGTTTTTACAGAACAAGAATGCTGCTGGAGCACTAAAGCAAAAGGGACAGTAATGCAATGCATTACTGGCTTTGCCAGGCCACTAAGAATACCTGGTAAACATTAGTTAATGTGTAGCCCTTTGCTTGCCATTAAGATTTACTGATTTCAGTAGAAAGGAACCTAAAATCTAGCATGTTACATAACTCAGACATGGGGGACAGTCTCTAATCACCTAATAGTTCATAAAGTGCACATTGCCTTTGTTTGTGGTTAGTTTAAATGCCATTGTCTGAGCAAAGTAGGATCTGTGCTATAATAGGTCTGCTGTGTGAATGATGGGTTTGGTTAGTGGATGAATTTATCTTGTGTCCTTGCATTCTCTAAGAATAATTCTTCTCACTCTGAACAAATAAATCAACAGCATTGGCTAACCCAGTACATGTAAAAAGCACCTTCAGTAAATGCTAGCCTTTCCAGAATAAATCCAACAATAAAGGCTTCTTTTAAATCTCAGTTGCTTACATAACAGTGACTGTTGTATAGAGAGATTAACATGGTATCTTGTTTCTTCCTGGTGTGGTGGTACTTTCATCTTGCAAATATGTACTTGTCCATGCCTGTGTATCCACCGGTGCCTTTGTGAACACTTGGAAAACTCAGTGTCTCAGTAGGTCTCAGAGAGCAGGCCAGGAGGTGGATGATAACTCATTGTTTCTGGCCAGAAGTTATTGGGCATGACTTTTAGGAGAAACAGCAAGAGAGCAATGGGGCGTGGCAAAGGAGGGGAGGGGAATGCCGGCACCCAGTCCACGCCTGCTGCCCAGGGACCTTAGCTGGTGGTTTGTCATGTCTTAGCATGACGGTATTCAAGCCATGTGAGGATGGAAAAAAAAATGCCCAGCTTGGGGCTTGGTCTGAGAACAACCAATTGCTTTGGTTTAAATCACACGGCTCCACTATCAAATTAAGTGTTTTCAAGCTAATATAAATTATCATCAGTCCATTGACTGATGACTGAAATAAATGAGGCTGAGTCTAAAAGAAATCAACCTGCACACAGCGGCCAACTCCCAGCACCACTTCCTTGCTTTTTCCAGCCATGGGTACTTCTGGTCAGAGTGTGTCCAGGATGCTGGTGAGTCCAGACAGGGAAAAGCGTCATAAGCCGGTTGCTTTTGCTTCCCCTTTGTGTTAGGCCAGGCAGATTGTTTCCTTAATGGGGTCATGGAAACCCAAACGTATCCAAGAGGTAAATCAGAGGTACCTTCCACCCTGCAGAAATATTCTTTACCTTCGAAAGGGACAGGAATTCAAGGGACACTAGAGGAGAAGGGTGGTGGGGAAAAATAACTCAGATGTTGTGTGTTAGGAACCAGCTCTGGAATTATAGTGTATGTCAAAGAGAATGTGGATTCAATTGATGGATGTTGGTTTTAGAATTTCTTATTTGAGGTGATATTCACTCTCTGTAGAGCTCTGTAAACAGTATGAGCTTCCATGCACCCAAGAGAGGGTCGGTCCCACGGGTCTCGCCAGGTTGGAGGGTGTGTGTGCGAGAAAAGGGAAGCAAAGTGGAGGGAGGAAAATCACTTCCCCCTCAGTGTGCCTCGCGGGGGACCATCCCCTCATCCTCCTTGGGGACTTGAGGTCACCGAGGGTTGGGTGGGCTGAGGGCAGGGCCCCCTGAGTGTGTGCACTGCTGTTTGTTCTCTTGGTGGTACTTTCTTTTTTTGTATCTGTAGAACCTGTCCTCACCATCTCAAGTCAGCACAGCTGTGGTTCTCACTTTACCACTTCCACTCGGTGTTGGCTTTGCTTGTTTTCACCCAGGTTAAGGCCATGAACAAGATGCTGTAGAAGATCACTTTTGTTTAAAGTTTATCACTAAGTTGGTTTCGCTTCCTGATTTTCATGAATAAACATATTGTTGAAGGGGGATTTTGAAATCTATTTTAAAAACATATTTGCATTTAATGAAAAATATCACAAAGACATTGCTAGCTGTGGGGGCACACTTTGATTTTCTTGGGCATAAGGGACGAAGTGGCCTGGTGTTTGTGACCCCTGTGTGCCACCATTGTTGGCTGTTTAGGGGAAAGTACCTTTTCTATTTTGCCGTAAAATGGAAGTCACAATAGTGTCATCTATAAGGAACCATTGAGCACACAGGATTTTGAAGAGCTTAAATCATTCACTGAATTATTCCATTGATGTTGACTGAATAAGTGGTAAGCGCCCATAGACTGTGCTAGCAGCTGCGATATAGGAGTGAATAAAATACAGTTCTACCTTTATGGAGGATTGCTTAAGTCAGTGCTCCCCAGGCCTTTGGCTTTAAGCAGGGAAGGAAGAGTGAGACATTGATGGAGACCCTCATACTATTCCTTTTAGGAATCTTGGCCAACCATAGAGAGACAGTACAAACAGGCTTGTAGATCCACTGAGAAAGCTTCTGAGATCATCCAGTAGGATCTGAGCTCTATCCAAATAGTTTTGAGCATTAAAAACATAAATAAATTTGACCAATGCCTATTGTAAAATATTTTAGGAAAATTTAACTTTAGATTATAAAATTTGGTAACTGAGACACAGTGTGGTAGAAGTTCCTCTAGACTGGAGACAGGAGCCTTATGTTCTAGTTGTCATCCTGCCACTGGTTAGGCACAGGACTTTGGACAAGTCATTTAAATTTTCTGAGTCTTAGTTCCCTCATTTGGTAAATGAGAGCATTGAATCTTATTAGGCTTTCTCTAGCTATATGAGTACCAACAGCAGCAGACAAGATGATTTAGGTAGTATATCGATGATTGGTTTTCAGTTATTTATTTTTATATATCTCAAAAAATATAATGTTTCAAGCTTGTGACAGAAATGATTGCTTAGCATAAGGCTAAATTTATTAAAGAAAAAAGGGAAGGCAATTTAAAGAATAATATCAAATAAAAGTACAGGTCATAATTGATTATCATGGACATTTTCAAGGTTGTATGTGATCGACTGAGGTCAGGAAACCCCTGAATATATGATCTCTCAGTTTTCTTCCATTTCTGTCTCTCTGTAATGATTCTGCCTTTTTATATTTGAGCAATATGGTCCTCCATGGGAAGTTTCTAGTGGAAATAGTATTGTGGTGTCCAGAATAAAATTGTCAGCCTGCCCAAATGCTCAGTAAGCCAGATAGTTTTGAATGATCTTTTTACATGTAGTTGGGTCTTTATGTGAGTCACCTAACTCATTACTGCTATAAACATAATCTTTTTTCAATTTTCTTTGATGTGTTTTCAGATCAGGGCTTTGACAGAAAGGATGTTCAAACATCTTCGGAAATGGTTTGTCACTCGATTTGGGGGGCATTCCCGGCAAAGAGCCAGGCTAGTCTCCAAAGATGGAAGGTGCAACATAGAGTTCGGCAATGTGGAGGCACAGTCAAGATTTATATTCTTTGTGGACATCTGGACGACTGTGCTTGACCTCAAATGGAGGTACAAAATGACCATCTTTATCACAGCTTTCTTGGGGAGTTGGTTTCTCTTCGGTCTCCTGTGGTACGTGGTAGCCTACATTCACAAAGACCTCCCCGAGTTCCATCCTTCTGCCAATCACACGCCGTGTGTGGATAACATTAATGGCTTGACCTCAGCTTTTCTGTTTTCTCTGGAAACTCAGGTGACCATCGGATATGGATTCAGGTGTGTAACAGAACAGTGTGCCACCGCCATTTTTCTGCTTATCTTCCAGTCTATCCTTGGCGTTATCATCAATTCTTTCATGTGTGGTGCCATCTTAGCCAAGATCTCCAGGCCCAAAAAACGTGCCAAGACCATTACATTCAGCAAGAATGCAGTGATCAGCAAGCGAGGTGGGAAGCTTTGTCTCCTAATCCGAGTGGCTAATCTAAGGAAGAGCCTTCTTATTGGCAGTCACATATATGGGAAGCTTCTGAAGACCACAGTCACTCCTGAAGGAGAGACCATTATTTTGGATCAGATCAATATCAACTTTGTGGTTGACGCTGGGAATGAAAATTTATTCTTCATCTCTCCACTGACAATTTACCATGTCATTGATCACCACAGCCCCTTCTTCCACATGGCAGCAGAAAACCTTCTCCAGCAGGACTTTGAATTAGTGGTGTTTTTAGACGGCACAGTGGAATCCACCAGTGCTACCTGCCAAGTCCGGACATCCTATGTCCCAGAGGAAGTGCTTTGGGGCTACCGCTTTGCTCCCATAGTATCCAAGACCAAGGAAGGGAAATACCGAGTGGATTTCCACAACTTCAGCAAGACAGTGGAGGTGGAGACTCCACACTGTGCCATGTGCCTTTATAATGAGAAAGATGCCAGAGCCCGGATGAAGAGATGCTATGACAACCCCAACTTCATCTTGTCAGAAATGAATGAAACAGATGACACCAAAATGTAACAGTGGCTTTTCAGCCCAAGTAAAGCAAAGTCTCTGAGGCGTGACTACAGGCATTATAAAACAACTGACAATTTGGAGGTATGAAAGTAGAGTGAGACCTTTCGAAGTCTGCCAGCACCAAGACCTCTGAGCCCCGTCGCCATGACCCTACAGGACACATAGCTCCACAGGGCTCCTGTATGGGGACATGCAATGCATTTGTAGAATGGAAGCCAGAGAAGCTCACTTGGAATCTCAAATACAATTATTTGAGATCACTCAATGTTGGTAGGAACAGACAAAATCATCAAAATCTCATGGACAAGCCAAACAAGATATTTTTAAAAGACTCCTTAGAGAAGTTATGAGCCTCAGATAGGATCAAGGAATAATGATATTATCATCTTGATTCTACTGATAAGAAAGATTCCACTTTTATTTTAATTCTGACTTTTATCAATGAAAAATGTGTCTCCCGAGTTAGGGGAGATGAACTAACCTATCAATGACAATAAGAAAAGACTGTTACACAAAGAAAAGTTTGCGTCTCTAACTTTGTGTAGAACAGGTAGAGGCTAAATCCACACTCTAGAATCTTGATGAACACCTTCCTGCCAGACAGAGTGCTTGAGTTGAAAGTGGTGGTGATATTTCTTTTCATCTGTATTGAATGGGTTAAGGGGCTACAAATCTGTTAAAAGGTTATTTCCTGCTTTTCCAAGAGGGCAATGAGGAATTTGAAGGTGCAGAATCAGTTTAATGTTTCTGAGAAGAAAAAATTTGTTGTGTTTCCTTGCCTAGGGTTTATACTGAAACACTAGGTCTAAAGGAAAAGTGAGAAAGAGAAAGAAATGGGATGTGGCCGCACAGGTAGAACATTGCTAAGTTTTTCTTTCACTGACAGCGAACACCTCATCTTCCTAAAAGGGAACGATTGGCCTTTAGGGGAAGGTTTTACTGTGAATGTCTTGTTCAGTTCCCCACCTGCATTATTATGAACGTGTCTTAGAAAAAATGGTACTTAAAGCTGCTTAGAAATCAAAACGTTTTCAGTGTGTTAATTAATATATTAAATTTCTGAAGCTGTGCACACATTACTCAGAAGTGTCAGTCATTGTGCACTAATTGAGACAGGCCAGCTAGTGAAAATCCTCTTGCTGAGGGTGAACTTTCTCCTGGAAGGGGTGGGACAAGTGGGGAGGTGGCACACAGGACACATTGGTTGTCTTGGCTCCCCAGGAGGAAATGATGTTGGCTGCAGACACACCCCTTCCTGTACCGCTCCATCCAATCTCTCCGGCGTGAGTCCTGGCACATCGAGGGGCAGCTGCCAGCAGCTGTCCGTAGGGATGGCTTTGTCTTTCCAGGCCTAGGGTTGAGTTTGTGCAGACTCATGGGCATACTCTGGTCCTTCTGACCAAGACCAGTGGGAGGTCTGATGGGCTAAGGGTTGCACTCCTTGTCAGTGGCCATAGCAGAGAGCACTGGCCCACACGGAACTTGCTCCGTGGCTGTGTGTGCTTTGGCACCACAGTTTAGCTTGCTGACAAAGCTAAAAGAAATTGGGTATCACAATCTTGAGGTAGCTAGAACTCTCAGCTGGCTCACTGTCATGAGGTTTTATAACTCTGTGGCCCTTTATAAGCTAAAGGGAAAATGTATTGACACAGGGCATTCATATCAGAACACACCACTTCTGGTGTGTCCCCTGCTTGTTGGTGGCATGCTGGGGATCACTGGAAGTGACTTTGCCATAAGCAGTCCCTTCCCTTTGATTATTTAGAGAGCTGAACACCTGGGATCTTTCCAATTGGTATTTGTTGCTGGGTGACTTGGTGGAGCATGCTTCCAAATATTCCTTTATTAGGATCAAGGCACTCTGCAACCATCAACATAGCATCCATTGGAACCCTTTGGAAATGAGGCCCTGGACAAGTAACTTTGGATAGTTCTAAGGGGTGGCTGAAACCCAAAGGTGACATAAAACCCTTAGCATTTGGAGGGAGCAGTTAACAAGGGCACAGGAACTCAGAGAGTCAAGAAGGTAAATGGGAAACAGAAAGCCCGGAAGGCCACATTGCTTACAGATTAATGTCAGTGCTAAAGGTGGTCTTTCTATTCCAACGCGATAACTCTTTTTCCCAGTAGGATCTGATCACATCAGTACTGCTGTTGCTACAGGTATGCATGTATTTATATTTATTGATTTATCCATTTTAAAGGCAATTCAACATCATCCCCTGACACTTTCCTACGTTTGAATTTTCTTTGGTATCGATTCCCCTCAAATTGCCCAACTCATCTCTGTTGCCGTAGGGAGTTTGACTCATTTGACTCAGAGCGCCTGAGCCTGGCGTGACCTTCCTGGACTTTGGTGGTCTCAAGTTCCCATATTTGCAGAATAAGAATTGAGAGGCTGTCTTTAATGGAAAGGGCTAAATGTCTAAACATCATTTATTCCTTAAGTGAGAAAGGGCAGGAGAAGAAGGTGCTCTCTCAGTTGCCAAATCCGAGAAGCGAGGTGATCAGACGCCTGTGTCCAGGCAGGAGACGGCCTCAGCAGAAGGCTTCTGCCAACGGCCTGGGTGTCTTCCCCGGCCAGAGGGAGCCTAGGACACCCTCGGAGGACGGAATGCAAAGGAGCCCGCCAGCCCCGCCTCGCTGCCATGACAGGAAGCCCGCGTCAATCTAGGCTTGACGGGGGAGATAGAGCATTTTATTTTGGAAGCCAGAAGTTGAAGAACAATGAGTGGAATTTCCTCTTTCTGTCCTGCAAGGGCTGTTTGTCACTGGGGAGATAAAAGTCCAGCGGGAGGGAATAAAGGTTATCGGGAACTGCGCAACACAGAGCGCGGTGAGGGCAGCGGGAGGCGGGGTACGGAGGAAATCTATTTCAATGCCTGTCATTAAGTTTCCATTAAAAGAACATTCAGTTAGGAATTCAAAAATAATTTAATCTCCCCAGCCAGATGCACCCAGCTGGACTCCTTGGAGCTGAGCCCCGTGGAGAGGGAGCTGTGCGCGGCCCGCGCCGGGGCTGGGGACTGCGTGGTCTCTGTCCACTGACGTCCTTGACCGAGGGGTGTTCTAGAAGACATAAGTGTCTCCAGGCCAGTGAGAGGCCCCAAGTTTGTGCTGTGATAGAGAAAATTTGGTACAGGGACTATTTACTAAGTTTTTACTATGTCTCAGGTTCTGTTCTAAGCATGTTATACATATTAGTTCATTTAATTTTCCTAGCAATCCTACGAGGTCAGTACTATTGTTACACCTTTTTTTTCACTTGAGGCATCTGAAGTAAGCAACTTGTCCAGAGTCACCCGCTGGTGAATGGCAGGGCTGGAATGCTCACCCAGGTCGGTCTGCCTGAAAGCCGGTGAGTTTTGAGTCGCTAAGGTGTCCGTGCTAGGAGGGGTCACCTGCCGGGAGGGCTCCCAGGGCAGCCGGACGTCTGCCGGAACCCAGGGCTCTTGGCCCTGCCCTGCACTCCCGGAGAAACCGCCCACCGCTCAGCACAGGCCAGAGGCCAGGGCCTGGGCCGGGCGTGACAAACACCCCGGGCTTACAGGCCCTAGGCAGAGGCAGTGGCTTCCACAGGCTCTGCACACGCCGGTCTGTACCCAGGAGGGTCGCGGCCCCCGGAGGGCTCGTGCAGCGTGTGGGTGCGAGCGCTCCGCCTCGCGTGTCGCGCTGTGGGAGCAATGTATGTCTCTGAATATACACACACCAAGTATACACGCCGATTTAAACCACGTAAATATACACGTGTTCCTATTTCAGTCTTCCAGGTAGAGACGAACATCGTCTCTGTTTTGATAGATGGCGATATGAAGCCTCAGTCCTCCCCAGAGAACGGCGACTGCGTCCTCTATGTGTGCCTAGCGCCAAACAGTTCTTTACACAGTGGATAAATGGTTTGGGGATGGATGAATGAAGGAATGACTTGCTCAAGGTCTACAGGGCTAATAGTGGATTTGAACCCTAGGCATTTGCCAAGGGGCTTTATTTGTAAAATGGAGTTTTGAAACAGGGCTGAGGAGAGGACTCAATGAAATAATAGATGCAAAAATCCCTCCGTAGGAAGCAAGCGGCCATGCCTGCGGCGACACAGCGCAGACAGCGGCGGAGGCAGGGAGCGAAGGGCGGCCCGCCCGGCGCAGGCCCTGGTGGCTCCTGGGCAGAGGAAGCGCGCGGGCAGGTGCTGACAGCCCCGGAGGCCGGCAGGAATCAGGGCAGCCTTCAGAGATGGGGCGGCAGAGGCGGGACGGGCTGCGCGCTGGGGCAGTCTGAGTAGAAGCCGGGTGCCTGGGCTTCAGCTCAACTCAACAGGAGCTCCTTTGGGCCTGCTGTGAGCCAGCGCTGGGCGTGTAGAAACGCCGGAGCGGGTGTCCTGCCCACGGGGAAGATCCAGGCTTCAACCCGTCCAGTGGGCCAGAGCCAAACTGGAGAACTGCTGATTGTGGAGAAAGTCGTCATTTTTGTCTTATGCAAATGCTTATAATAGTTTTAAAAAAACTGCTAATAAGATTATTGATTATAGTGTTAAAATTATTTGGGATTAAAAATTTTTTGTAATCTACCCTTTATTTTCTTTCTAACAAACGGATATATAATCAAGAAATGTTTAAAGTCACTTGAGGTAGTTCTTTCCTCTGTGATCATGCTCCAACTTGACATGGTTAGGTTCATTTTTGTCAGTTTATATCCAAGGGTTAGAGTCTATTGTTTTCCTTTTTTTTGATTTTTCTGTTTTATTAATTATGCAAGGAATTTATATGATTTCAAAACCACAGAAGAGGGTTTAGAAAACTTTCTTCCATTCCTCTACACTCGACTCCCTTCCTCTAGGCAAGGCTAGCCCGTCTTATTTGTTTTGTCCTGCTGCTGTTTTCTTTCTGAAGAATATAAGTAATACATGTATATTTACATCCTCCCCATTCTTACAAAAAAAGGTAGCATTCTATAAACACTGTTCTACAGCATTTTCTTCACCTACAGTATATCCTGCAGATCACTGTGTAGGGATAACTGCTGATGATGCTGACATCTGTGGGCTCCTCCCCACTCCTTCCCTGTGCTTTTGCAGTAGTTGCTGGAATCTTGCTCCAGAGGCCCCTGCCCTGCTCTCTGGAGCCTGAGAGATTGCGGACTGTTTTGCATCTCTGCAGGGTGCCTGCAGGGCTTGCTGTGCCTACCCAGCCTGGGAATGAGCTGGGCTCTCAGAACCAGGGCTCCTAGCATGAGACAATCTGCCCAGGACTAATAGCTCTTCAAGGATCAAACCCTCCTGGAATTTTGGCTGGTTAGAAAGCCAGAAGAGCTGTCCTCAAGAGAAGCTTCCCACTCCAGTACATGGTCTGGGGGTTTGGCTGGGGAGAGGGCATTCTGTGTAACTACCTTTTGATTAGGGTCCGTGGACCCTTTGGGGTTTGGGGGTCATGAAGCCCACTGTTATATCCAAAATTTTGTGCACAAATACAAAATTAAAAATAATTCAATTAATGAAATGGATAAAGACTACAATGAAGTATGAAAAAATTGCTGAGGGAGACAGAAGCAGGGAAGGCTTCTTGGAGGAGGCGGCAGATGATCTGGGCTTGAAGGGTGGGTAAGATTTGAAATAGGGAAAGGCGAAGGGTAGAGAGGTGGACAGACAGGTGAGCACATGTCCCAGACAGAGCAACAGGAGTGTAAACTGGCACAGAGGTTCTGGAAGTGATGTGCAGGTTTGCAAGTCCACAGCACGGGCACATGGTGTGATGTACAGCTATGTTACATGATCAGGAGTCAAGGTTTGGTGCCAGACAGACCAGAGTTTGAGCCCTGGCTCAATCAACAAACTACTGGAGGCTTTGAGAGGGCAATGGCAGGATTAAATGAGTTATTATTATCATTTATTATTAAATGAAAGTTATTTCAGGCATCTGTCTCGGTGTTGGCATGAAGGATGGAATGGAGAAGTTAGAGGCAGAAGCTAGCTTTCTAGGGAGGAAGAGAAAATGTTGCCATTTCCATTTTTCGGGAGAGGAAACTGAGGCTCAGAAGCCATACAACTTGCTCAGGTCACATAGCTATGAAGTGAGGAAGCAGGGGCCAGAGCCCAGGGTGCTGCCTGCTCTGTAGTTCGGTGTTCTTTCCCGCACCTCTCTTCTGCCTGGGGCTGTCCACAGACTTTGTGCCTGGGGGTCACGGTTCCTGAAGGAACACTCACCTGGAAGGTGGGAGCCAGGGCTGAGGGGCAGGTGCATCTGGGAATGGAGAAGACACCACGCCCCGTGCTGTTTCCTTAGGGAAATCGACCTCTGCACTTGGCACGCGGGGAGCCTGGGAAGCCCTTGCAGGTGTTAGTGCGCAGACACACCAACCAAGTGAGAGGAGGCGACTCACTGCTTGGAGGGCTGTGGAGGCCACCAGCAAAGTTGGGTTTAGTTGGACTTCAAGTGGCAGTTAGAGACCGTAATGACCGTGAGGGCTGTCTCAGTTCCCCATGTCAATGGCCATTGCCAGATATAACCCGAACCTGTGATGGTGTCTGAAAAACACATCCTGATGAAGCAAGCAAGAGAAAAATGTAAGCAAGAGAGGAAGGCAGGAAACAGTGTGAAGTTCCGGGGCTTCGAAGACAGATGGATTTGGTCAAACCCCAGATTTCCCATCTATTGGCCGTGTTATCTCCAGCAAGTTCTTATCTGTTCTGAGGTTCTGCAGCTTTGTTTCCAGTGGCGAATAGCTGTGAGGGCGGCAGTATGAAAGGACACCTAAGGAAATAACACGTGGCGTCCGATACTGGCTCCGGGTCAGCGGTGGTGTGAGCGCGGAGCTGGGCCAGGGTTGTGGAGACTGGCTGGGCCCCACTGATGAGGTGCGTCCCGCGCGCCCTGTGCCCTGCCCCGAGCCTCACCTTGCCCACCCAGGTTCCTCCCCTGGCTTTGCATCCCCGGCCTTGGGCTTAACCTGGGGCAAACTAGCTCACCGTCCTGCCGTCACTGCTTCCGCTTGCCCTGCAGGTGCCCAGAGTCGCAGGAGCTTAACCGAGGGCGCGCACGGCCAGCCCTGCCTGCTCGGCCACCCTGTCACCTCACCCGGGATAACAGGCCCAGCAGGCACGGCCTGTTCCACACGAGTACTGTGTCTCGCTGGGCTTCAGAAAGCCTGGAGCGCTGACCCCTCCTGTGCCCAGACGTCCCCAGGTGTCGAGGAGATGGGTGCCGTGGGTGATGCGATTGAACTCCCCAGGGGAGGCTGAGCAGGGGCCGGCGAAGCGGCGGTAACCCTGAACCAGCCCGCCCTTGGTTGTGCGGCGCACTCTTGGCCAGCAGGCGGCGCCGTGCACCTCCAGATCAGAACCGCCGCCGACCTGGAGGGAAAGGTGTCCAGTCCCGGAGAGAGGGCTTGGCCACAGCCGGAAAGCTCTTTGGCAGCCACGGTAATGTTCATAAAGTAAGCATTGAGCTATCTAATCATTGCTGGGCTGACAAAATGTCTGTGAAAGACTGAGAAACTAAATTGTGTTATAAATGTGGAATCTATCTAGAGAGAATGGCGTGGCCTGAAGAGAAAGTTATCACCATGTGGTAAATGTCTGTGAGATTCCATGTACTTTACATTTTCTCTTCATAAAGCTGGAGTAATATTATTATCCCCGTCTTACAGATGAAAAGACTGAGGCCCAGAGAGGTTGAGATGACTAGCCCAAAGCCCATACATGGCTAGTCAGGGCAGAGCAGGTATGTATCTACGCATTAAACACTTACAGAGAGCTTATTATGGGCAGACATTGTTTTAAGTGCTTTACAAATATTTACTCATGTAATCCTCATAACAGCTGTAGGAGGCAGAACAACCCACTGGTGCAAGCACGGGTCAGGCTGATTCGAAATTCATGGGCTTCCCCAATAACAGGGCAATTCCTGTCTCCTAGAGGGCTGAATTCACATTTTGACTTTTCCAGTTGTTTTCGTACCAATTTGGCAAGTCACTTAACCTCTCTGAGTCGTAGCTTTCTCCTCTGTGAGATGATGATGATGAAACCAACCACACACAGTTGCTGAGAAGATCAACTGGGAAAACATGTGCAAACACAGTGTTAATTATAAAGCAAGTTCTATGTTAATGGGTTATTTTTATTGCAGACACCGAATAGCTTAACTCACATAAAGACATACGTAAGGATGTTTGTTACAGGATTATTTGTAGTGATGAAAAACCTCAGTGCAGCACAATAGGGAAATGAGATATGCCATGTGGACCATAATGCAGGGGGAAATGCTATGTTATTTTGAACAAATATGCGGGCACTGAGCAAAGTTCTGGAAGCACATTAGGAAACAAAATACACTAGGCACTCCATGGAGTTCATGTTCCAGGAGCAGGTGGCAGGGATGCCATTGTCAAACGGGAGAATCAGCACAAGCCATCCTCACCTAGTCTGGAGCAGCAGGGAGGAAGGGCCTCCCCCAGACGTCAGGGTAAAGCCTGAAGCCAAAGGAAGTGTCAGTCAGATGATGGAGGTCAGGCGAGGAGGCCGGGATCAAGAGGGGATGCTCCAGAAAGAGGAAACAAGTGTCCGAAGTCCAGGATGTGGTGGCACAGCACATCACAAATCATATTTTAAAAACAAGGTCCTCAAAACATCAAATGAAAGAAGGGTGAGCCAAAAATTATAAATTCTTATTAATTTAAAAAATTTAAGTGTGAACACATAAATGTTATTGCCTATGTATGTGTATATATGTGTACAAAAGAGACTCAGAAGTCACCACAAAGGCATTCATTCATCTATTCACTCATTCATTCATTCATTCACCAAATGTGTGAATGAAGCACACCCGTGCTTGCACCAGTGGGTTGTTCTGCCTCCTACAGCTGTTATGAGGATTACATGAGTAAATATTTGTAAAGCACTTAAAACAATGTCTGCCCATAATAATATTACTCCAGCTTTATGAAGAGAAAATGTAAAGTACATGGAATCTCACAGACATTTACCATTCACACATTTACCATTCACCATTTGGGAGCCTACTGTTCTGGGGCCTGCTAAGGCCAGTGGGACGGAGCTATGAAGAAGACAGTGCTTGCCCTACCTTCGTGGACTGACTTCCTAGAGGAGGGAGACGAAAACAGGAAGAGTCCCTCAGAGGACGGTGCGGAGGCAAGGATCAAGAGGGGTAAGACAGAAAGTAGGCAAACACATGCACACATTTCAGGGCGTCTCAAACAGTGGCACAGGCCGTAAAGAACATTTTAAAAGGGAGACAGAGATAGAGAATGACTGGACAGCAGGGCCGTCTCGGATGCGGCGGGGAGGGGAGGCCTTGCTGAGGAGCTGACGCTGAGAACCATGTGAGGGAAGGAGCAGCTATGCGGTATGGGAGGAGAATGTTCTAGGCCAGCGGCCCTCAACCTTGAACACACATCGGCATCATCTGGGAGCTTCAAAAAAATGTGGAGGCTTGCTCCCCTGACCCCCAGGTTCAGCTGCTCAGGGGCTGAGCTGGGTGAAGGAATGCCACAGGGACTCTCCTGGTAACTCCAATGTGCAGGGAGCTTGAGAACCAGCAGGCCAGGGGGAATGACTAACGCTATTCACAGCGA